>PVKU01010460.1:0-52013 GCA_004027475.1 Anoura caudifer | reverse complement strand
AAAAAAAAAAGAAAGAAAGAAACCCAATGTGATACAGTCATGTTTTCATCAGCTGTCAGAGCTTATCTAACAGTTGTTCATGTCTTCATAAATGTACATACACTATAAACTTTATAAGTGAATTTCTATTTTTTGTAACCAATTTCCTTTACTTTGGAATGATCATCTTTACAATCAAATGTCAACTAACCCATTAAAATTTTTCTTTATACAGGGTCCTAAAAAAAAAAAAAGAAAAGAAAAGAAATAGAAATTCATGAATTTAGAATAAAATAATTTTAATGCCTTGTAACTATTATTTTATAAGTTTATAAATATTTATACAGGTCTACTGATAGAAATATATTTGTGAAAGATTCAAGGTATAAATTGCATTTTGAAAATTTTCTAATTGGACTTGTAATAATTATATGCATAAATCTGTTAAACATGCTAATATTTAGAAAAGCCATTATGCAACATCCTTATGATTCTGTAAAAGTTTGCATTGTCTAGCCAATTCATTACAAATGAAATAGTATTAATATTACTCAATTTGACAAATAACTATTCAGACTTTCATGAAAGATTTTAAAAATATTATCTAGGTTATTTCACAGATGGCCTGTAGGAAATTTTTCGAAGTCAACCACATCTAGTTCCTGTCTCTCTTCTCATCTCTCTAGTGTACTATAAAAAATAATAAAGTTACAAACTCATTCTGACATATCTTTTAAGTAGGATGACAACCTCTCAAAGGTGTGTTTTCTGCTGTGTCCATATATATAAGGAGAAATTAATTGAACATAGAACTATGAACTCAACACAGAATTTATATCAGTTTCCCTGAGAGATGACCTAATATGTCTTTAGAACCATATTATGCTTATGAAATAAATCTTATGTATAAACCACAGTTGGAAAAGTAGTACATGGAATTGTCACCAAATCAGTCAGCCATTATAATATAAAGTGAAATGCGAAGGTAGCAGAGTTATTATACAAGGTAGTTTTGATGCAATATTGTACATAATCTGGAGGACTAAGTTGGTAATTTGGTGGTGATATGTCCAGGTATTCAGAGAATTGAATTGTGAAAAAACTTCACTAAGAAAAATGCTGTGGCTGAGAACTCAGTTGCTTAGCTCCTGAAAGCTCCTGAAGCAGCTCTTGGTAAAGCACCTTTTAGGTCACCTGGAAACAGGTCCAGGCCCTGCCCAGCCCCATCAGCCACTCAGCAAGTAGCCCAGATTCTGTGTGTGAGTGTGCGCATGCATGCGTGTGTGTGTGTGTGTGTGTGTGTGTGTGTGTGTGTAAGGGAGAGACATCATTTGCCATGATTCTCTTACATTTGTGAAACCTGACAATACTCTGTTCACAAGAAACCCTTGTTCAATGGTTTAAAACACTAAATCACAATTTTCTATTCTAATAAAATAGATAGACTTCAAGGAAATAAAACAAAATGATTATTGTATTGTAAAGCACAAAGCTGCTCAGAAGTGAAGTCAGTTCTCGCCTTTCTCTATCTAGTACTTGGAACATTTTCTGTTTTTCTGTATACGTTATCCTCAGAGAAGGGCTATAAGTGTTTTGGCCTTGATGTACCTATGATATCTAAATCTATGGATTTTCCAGGGCAGGGTATGTGGATAGAAAGAAAATTTACACATTAACAGGATAAGGAAGGGGCTTTCCGACATCTTAGGCAGTTCAATAGGAATTGACTCTGATATGGACTCTCCTGAGGCAAAAACAAATCTGTGACAAGAACTATTTTATTTTGTTTTTTTTTTTAAAGTAGGAGGAGGCAACTTGCCTCTGAGTCACAGCATAGAAACAAATTACAGAAAAAGAAATGCCAGAGGTCTTGTGGAGGCCATAATACAAAATGTAACAGTAAAACAAAAGGAAAATGATGTGGAAATTTTCAGATTATTAATCATTAGTTTGCCTGAATTCCAACTGGGGTGGTGACTTTCATACCTGCATAATTATTAAACATGGGTCACTGTTGCTACATGTGAAAGTGCAAGAGACTCACACAGCCATAATATATGGCTTGTTCTGTCACTCAACAACAGAACTACCCATACCACAAGTTTCTAAGGGTGTTTCTCCAGACCTGGATGCAGGGACGTGCAGATGTGCAAGTAGAAGTTATTCTGGACATAATATCTCTCTACTCTAGACCTTTACTCTTATTTCTCAGATATTTGCTGCTATAGCCATATCGTCTTCTGATTGAGACTGATTCATGGTGAAGATGAGTTTATATTACTTTGCCTAGAGTAGAATGAAAAGAACTGCTAAGCTTTAAGGCCACACAAGGCTACTTTTTTATGCATAGTGATAAGAGACACAAGGTGTTGATTGCTTTGACAACCAGTACATACCCAACTTTTATATGTGAATCATGGTCCAATAGAGTCATGTTATAGGATTGGTAAATAAATATTCTGATTGTCTAAAGACAGTAATAATTTTGGGTCTGTCATTATCTCTGATTCTGCACTTTTGCTTGCTCATGTTTCATGAATTAATATTCCCTAATTTAGATAGAAGACTGCTCAGGATAGAGTTGATGTAAGATAAAAAGACACTTAGGTATTTCTTCTTCCTTTGTAGTTCCATGAAAATTCTTGAACTATGAATACCTACAATACCTAAACAACTTTTGTATGAACATGCAATGCTGGGTTAAAGCTGAAATGCATAAATGAAAAGTCATGTGATCAAAAATAGAAAGAATTTACTCTCCAAAAAAGACTATGTACAACATAATGCTCAGAGACAATACTTTAGTAAAAATGTACTTACTGTATCCCGAGACTATTGCTTTCCACATGAATATACATCATTAAAATAAGTGAGAAACCAATTTAATGAAAGCAATTTCTATGAAGGACTATTCTAACATGGCACAATTATGAGTTGCTCCTAATTAAAAAAAACACAGTAATGGAATAATACACTCATCATAGGAAGCCATATGTGAGAATTAAATGTTGTGAGGCTGAGTCATTGAATATGTCATTTAATAATGAAATCAAGTGTCCAATATTATTATTTTGTGTAATAATGACTATTACCTATTTTTAAAACTCAATTGATTTTGAAAGAGTCCAAGCATAATAAAATTTCAACTTTTTGAAATTTTTGAAAAATTTATTTCAAAATAAATTTCAGCTTTTCTCTTCATTAATGTGTGTGTGCATGAGCATCTATGGGTGTGTGTGAGTATGTGTATGTGTTAGCTGCAAGGGACAGAAAGCCCCAAATAAGTGTCTCATATTAAGTAGAGTTCCTTTCTCTCTCTTGTGACATTGGAGGAGGTAATTTGGAGTTGGTGTGGTGGTCTGTGTTGCCACAAATCCTGACTCCTTGCACTTTTTGCTCCACATTGCGTAGTCTCCATTCCCAAAGTTGCCTCTTGGACTAAGTTTTCTGTTATAGTTCTAACCTTCACATTCACATTCCAAAAATCAGGAAGGAAAAAGAAATAGAAAAAAATCTCTGCTTACAACTCATAGGTCAGTATGTAATTTAAAAAAGGAAAAGAATTAGTCATTTTTGTATGTGCATGTGTGTGGCTTAATGTCCCTGTGAAAACTTTCTTACTTTGGAAAACAATTAAAAGCCATATGGAAGGGCAACTAGAACCCCCATCTCTGCCCCATGCCCCTAGACTTGAGTCCCTAAGGATTCCTGGCTTTAGATATTGCATCATCCATGCCATAGAGGTACTGTCACATTAACTAAGCTAAATGTTTCATAATTCAGAGGACTCAAGAGAAATGGAATTTATTTGCATTTCCTTCACTTTATTTCATATAAAGTAGTGACCCTGAGAGAAAACTTTTAAAAATTAAATAGATTCATTTGATTTTGGTATACTGGAAAAAATAATTTAACAGAGAAAATTGGTCTGGTACTGATCAAAGCAAATATATGTCCCAGGGATCCTTTGTGACATGACAAGACATCACAGGATGCCCACCTGTACAGAGGTGTGTTAGCCAGTGACTGACAGGAGTGCTTTGGTCCCTTTCTTTCATCTTCAGTCTTTTTCTCCTTAAAAGGAGGCCCCTGGAATTATGATAGGAACTTTAAAAGGTACTTTAACAGGTTTGCATTTCAACGAATGTATGTATACAGCGAATGTATGTATAACTAGGCTCAGAATGAGCCTAGTCATGATACATGTGCTTAATTCTAACACTAAAAGTACCTTTAAAAAAATCATTCTAGAGGGAATTAGAATCCTATAAATGGACACCTGTGAAAGACAATTTGTAATTGGAATCTTTGATCAAAGAATCTTTGTGTAAATACATATAGGGTGTATGAATTTTGGTGCTGTTTCTATCCCCCCTCACTTATTTTATAGAGGGCAAGATTTCTTTTTGCATATGATCCACTACCTCTCTGACCAAGAGTTTGAAATTATAATTATAAATCTTAAGTAATAGAATCTTGGTATCATCTTGTATTTCCATCAATAATTCCCCTTTGGAACAGAGAGGCAGACTAGCATTAGGACATAAGTAAAGCAAAGATGTTTAGTTATGTGTATGAAACAAAAGCCATAAGAGGAAGAAAATAGTGAGTGCTTGTAGTATCTTTTCTTAAAAATAAAAATCCTTAATTTCACATTATCCCACTATCACCTCAATGCACACACGTGCACGCGCACACACATACACACACACACACACACACCACTAAAGAATTGGAAAGAAAATACATTTCTGGGAAATATCTTCCAGCCAGGTATAGTATTGACAGATGACTAATTTTTAAGATAGTAAAATATGCAGTAGGATAATAACCTAGGCATCCAAATAACTGAATTGTCAATTCAATGGATGTCAGATTTTAGTATCCTGAATGTATGTATTGTCCTGTCCTGAATTTAATCACTTATGTATTTTAAGCAAAACAAACTACCTTTTCCCTTTATTAACATGTACATAAAATTTCTTTTGAGTAGATTAAGTTGGCTTACTTAAAATAATTTCACAAAGTCTATTAAGTGACACATCAGTCTCCTGTCATTAAAATAACATCAGCCTCTATCCCTGTGCCACATGTACAATTCTTATATTATTTGTCCTGAGATTATTTTTCTTTGGCTCAGTTAGAAATGTGCACTAAATAAAGATAAAAATTCAACACATCTTGTAAAAGTGAATATCAGACACAATGCTTTGAAATTCTAATTTTCATTTTCTTTGATATCTAATATGCAATAATAAATCCAATGGGGATAAAATGCCTACTTTAAAGTCTTGAGGAGAAGAACATTTGGGCAATTACATGCAAAATATGTATATGTAAGGCAGAAAGGACCTGATACATAGCAAGTGTCTAATATATACAAGCTATTACCATTATTCTAGTTACTATTATTCATTTATATTTTCAGTTTTAAAATAAGCTTAATTGAAATGACATAAGTTTTAAATATAAATCCAGGGACTTCTGGCCAAGATGAAGACGTAGGTAGATACACTTTGCCTCCTCACACAACCAAAAAAAAGGACAACAAACTTAAAAACAACAAAAAAAAAAAATTAAGCAGAATTGACAGAAAAATCAAACTGTATGGAAGTCCAGCAACCAATTAGTTAAAGAAGAAACATTCATCCAGAACGGTAAGAGGGGCAGAGATGGGCAGCTGGGGTGGAGAGGACTCATAGCAAGGCAGCAGCTGGATGACCAAGACAGGTGAGGTAGCAGCTGATGGAGTGGATGGTCCCACATTTGTGTGAGGATAAAAGGGAGGAACAACTGGGGAATGAGACAGACCACGCAACCCAGGGTTCCAGTGTGGGGAAATAAAGCCTCAAGACCTCTGACTGAAAAAACTTAAGGGGGTTTAGGTGACAGGAGAAACTCTCAGCCTCACAGGGGAATTTGTTGGAGAGACCCACAGTGTTAGAATACATACAAAACCACCCACCCAGGAATCAGCACCAGAAAGGCCCAATTTGCTTGTGAGTAGCAGAGGAAGTGACTGCCAACTGCCGAGAGTCAAGGGAGTAAACTGCATTGCTACCTCTCAGACCCTTCCCCCACATATAGCATCACAATGCAGTGATGTGGGTTACCCTTCCCTGGAGAATACCTAAGGCTCCACTCCTCACTATGTAGCAGGTATGACAAGACAAAGAAATATGGCCCAAATGAAAACCAATCAAATCAACCAAAAATGCAACTAAGTGGTAAAGAGATAGCCAATCTATCAGACATGGAGCTCAAAACACTGGTAATCAGGATGCTCACAGAAATGGTTGAGTATGGTTGCAAAATAGAGGAAAAAGCGAAGGCTATAAAAAGTGAAATAAAGGAAAATATAGAGGGAGCCAACAGTGAAGGGAAGGAAACTGAGACTGAAGTCAATGATTTGGAGTTAGAAGGAAGAAATAAACATTCAATGAGAACACAATGAAGAAACAAGAAATCAAAAAAATGGGAGAGACTTAGGAACCTCTGGGACTACTTTGAAAGTTCCAACATCCAAATCATAGGGGTGCCAGAATGAGAAGAGGAAGAGCAAGAAATTGAAATCTTATTTGAAAACATAGTGAAGGAGAACTCCCTTAATCTGGCAAAGGAAATAGACTTCCAGGAATTCCAGGAAGCTCAAAGTCTCAAAGAAGTTGAACCCAAGGAAACACATACTAAAGCACATCATAATTACATTACCCAAGATTAAAGATAAGGAGAGAATCTTAAAGGCAGCAAGAGGAAAGGAGACAGTTACCTACAAAGGAGTTCCCATAAGATGATCAGCTGATGTCTCTATAGAAACCTTATAGGCAAGAAGGGGCTGGAAAGAAGTATTCCAAGTTATGAAAGGCAAGGACCTATATCCAAGATTACTCTCTCCAGGAAAGCTATCATTTAGAATGAAAGGGCAGATAAAGTGCTTCCCAGATAAGGTCAAGTTGAAGGAGTTCATCATCACCAAGTCCTTCTTATATGAGATGTTAAAGGGACTTATGTAAGAAAAAGAAGATCAAAACTATAAGCAGTAAAATGAGTACAACTCACAACTATTAACAACTGAACCTAAAAAACAAAAACAAAAATGAGCAAAGCAAACAACCAGAACAGGAATAGATTCACAGCAATAGAGATCACATGGAGGGTTGTCATTGGGAAGAGGGAGTAGGATGAATGGGGGAAAAGGTACAGGGAATAAGAGGCATAAATGGTAAGTACAAAATAGACAGGAGGAGGTTAAGAATGGTATGGGAAATGGAGAAGCCAAAAAACTTACATGTATAACCCATGGACATGAACTAAGGTGGGGGATGATGGTGGGAAGAGGGTTACAGGGCAGAGGGGAATAAAGGGGAGAAAAAGGGAGGACACTGTAATAGCATAATCAATACAATATAATTTAAATATGTATATATAAATCCATTAGAAAACAAATCTTTGATAACATAAAAAGCTGGAGACGAAGTTCAGTATTTAGTGTTCCTTATGAAATGTCTCTGATTCATCTCCCTTTCTATCTTGAAGATGTTTCATGAAGACCCTGCTGGAGGATGGCAACTGGTAGCTGTGGATGTCAACAAGCCCCAGGGACGTGCCCCAGCCTGCCTCCAGGTACAGGACCATGCCATTTTTAAAACCCACTGTTTTAAAACTTTGAAGGCCCACAAAGGCCTTCAGCCTTTGGCTCTTATTTTATACAAGAAAATCCACAGTTCTCTAAGCCTAGATCTCCCTAAATTTGTGGTCCTTTAGTTACACATAGTATGTTACTCCATCTTGTATTCCCAGGACCTACCATTTTTTAGATACACAGTAGGGATTTGGTAGCTGTTGCATAAATCCACACAGGAAATGGCACACCAGAAGTTTTGAATCAGTGAACATTTTTATTGTCATATTAAATCTTATAAATATATTCTATGAACACCTTGGTTATGTGGGGGCAGGCAGTCACAATCACAATTCACATGATTGAGTACCTCACTGAGTACCTGGAAATGAATATCTTTAACAGGCAATGTGTTGTTTTGCCTCTGCAAGCTCTCTGAGCAACTTGATTTAATAAAAGTGTTTCCAAGCCAAAGTGCAGCAGCAACAAATACAATGTGAGGGGCTTGCACGTGGGCTCCCAGAGACCTGGGAAGTGATCAGGGGATGGGCCATCAGTTCTGTGGCCCATGGACTTTATGGACTTTACACCTGCTCTGAGCTCCTCATAAAGAAAGCCCAATAAACTCCCTGTTTCATTTGGTCAACCACACTGGCATCTTCTCTTGCTTTGTTTCCCTTTCCTGTCCTCAAATATCAGTAACTCTTATTCAAAACCATGTCACATTCCCAAGAGTGGCACTCCTACTTCTCCACAGCATTTCACTACTCCCATTAACCTTCTCTCTAAGTGTGAAAAATCAAGCAGCTATATCGTAGGAACAGAAGACTGATTCTTCCTCCTGGAGAATTTTACTTTCTTCACTTCCTTTTGTTTTTAGTTACAAATCCTTTTCTCACAAGGGCTGTTCTGCATAGTTCTTCATATCCCTCCCCATAATTTGGGGAAGTGCTTTTCATCTGCTTTAGAATGAGAACGTACCTTCTTCTTTTTAGATCTTTCTTCAAATGCAGGCTTGTGCATTGCAAGGGTTGGTACCTAAGCAGCAAAATACCATGTTCTGAACCATTATTGTAGGCTATAGTTGATTGTGGGCCATATGGCCACTTAGTCATATATATATTTTGTTTTTAGACATTAAATGGGTAGAGGGAGAAAAACAGGAAGAGTTTTCAATGAATATTGATAATACTTAATGTTATATTGTGTCTCTCTTTTTATTGCATATTTTATGGTGACAATCTACTAATAATTCAACTACAATGACCTCTACTACTACAATATTACTAATAGTAATAGCAGTAACAACAATTGTAGTTGTGATGGTAGTATCTTTCTTAAAAAGCATTTTTACATTTGTTATTCAGTAGTCCACCAAGTGATATTTATTGACATTAAGATTGTGCTGAACAAGGCAAGTGTAGCCCTTACCCTAAGGAATTTACAAGGAACTTAATGGTGGAAGGAGAAAAAGAAGCATTGAACTAACAGTTACAAGAATAATGGAATTTTAAAGAGGTAATGCAAGATGCTATGGTAATATACATTTTGGAGTCTGATCTCCTTGGCTAAGAGTTCAGAGAAGGTATTTAAACTGAGATGAAGAGAAGGAGATGGGAGTGCCTAAGGCTGAGACTCACACCTAAGGGTGAGGTAGAAAGATTGGCATGCTCTACCTGCTTTTACAGATGAGGAAGTGGAAACCCAGAGGACCTGGGTGAGTCTCCTCAGGAAGTTATAATTCTAGCTCAACCAAATGTGGAGACCAGGACTTGTACCTGGATGCTCTAGTTCCTAGTCCCATGCTACTCCCAGCTGAAAAAATATGCCAAGGAAACAAGTTTATAATAGAAATAAATATCAGGCTTTAGGCCTGCTGAGTACCAAATCAGAGTTTTCCTGAACCCTGAATACATTGCTTTAAAGTTTCTTAAATTCTTGTTAATAGATGTCTTCTGGTTGCAGTCTGGAATTAGGAAGCAAGTTAGCCTCTTCATCTCAAAGATATGAAATGCAAGGGATAAATGGAAAGGAAGGTGTAGTAGAGAGGACAACACTGAGAAGGTTATAGGAAAATAAAGGTTGGAGAGGCAGGTCGATAGTGGGCTAGAAGTATGTAAATGGAGCATCCAAGAGACCTGCGTGTTAGACATGCATTGTGAATATGGCAGCATGCTTGATACGGTTTATGAATGATGGTGCATATGGTCTGAAATGAAGGGAGAAGGGAGTCAGACAATTCAGTATGAAGGAGTTCCATTCAGTTCAGTTTCATGTTTGGTATTAAGTCATGCTTTTCAGAAGGATCCAATTTAAAAGAGTACAGATGAGAAGTGGGATGGCCATATCTGTAATAGTCACAGGCTGTGGGCACAGAGTACATTTCCATAAGTGAGTGAAAAAAATAATAAATCATTACTTAATCAAAATAGAAAGAAAATAATTAAGTAAATAAAAAATATTTAAAATAAAATAGTAATGAAATACTCGCTGGTTTTTACTAATGATTAATGACATCTAATACTAGGTAATAAGAAAGTTTTATCTGAACCATCCACTTATTGTCTAGGATTATAATGATTCTCACCCTCAAGGACAAACAGTACCATAGAATCACTTTTTCTTTTTAAAATGAGCAAAGTATTCATATGTTCCCTTAAAAGAGGTTAATCTGTAGAAATAAAATAAAAAGTATTTGCTTTAATTCCTTCCAACTTATCCTTCCTCATTCCTCTTCCAGAGGTAACCTAGAGGTTAATGTTAAGAGCTTGTCCTTCCAAGAGCCTTTACTCTTGAATTACACATTATATCTCTTATAAAACAGCATTTCCACTTCCAAGAGGCATTGTCATTTTCACAATGTTTTCTCTTTCTAGAACACTCTTCTCTCCAATTTGTTCTTTCAAATTCAGCTCAAACATTATCCTCAAAGATTAGATCAGATAACTTGGTTAAATGTTTTCATATTATAATTTTTTGTCTTTTTGTTTAAGTTTAATAAAATAAATAAAAATAGTATAATTTGTTATTTAACAGTTGTTTCTCCAACCAGAGATACCTCCCTGACATTAGGGAATATAACAGTCAAAACAGTCATGGTCACTGACAGCACTATACCTGACACGTGGAAGATGCTTAATTGATATTTATTAAATGAGAGAACAATCAAGTGAAATAATGACTCAGAAACCTCTTGCTTGTAAAGGGACTTATTTGACTTCTTACTTGGAAGCAGCTCTATTTGTCCTTACAGTCTTGTTTCTAGAATCTAAAAATCAAGTAGAATATGGTAATAACACTAGTTAGATAAAAAATTTTTTTTCTATATCTAAATGAGCAACACATTAGGAGTCTGTTTTTACAAAGTATTTCTCAAAGATTGTATGGCTTTGGACAAACAAAAGGTTGGATACATTTGCCAGGATATCTCCTCCAAAGCATGGTGGCAAAGGCATCACAGGACATAACTGTGACTTCTCTTATGTCTCACCACTTTTATAATTCTTTTTGCTTTCTTTAGCATGTGAAATGAAATAAGTCTATGTTTGCAAATATAGTCTTGGTGAGTTGAATATGTAACATAGTTGAAAAAAATGAAACCAATTCCTATCTTCAAAAAAGTAGAATTTAGGAGAGCCAGCCAAAGTGGAGGTATAGGTAGATATGCTCCACCTCCTCACAAAACCAGAAGTAGGAAACAACCAATTTAAAAACAAACCAACAACAACAACAACAAAAAAACAGCCAGAACTGCCAGAAAATGGAACTGTAAGTCTGTCTGATAACCAAGGAGTTAAAGAAGAAACATTCATCCAGACTGGTAGGAGGTACAGAGATGGACAGCCAGCAAGGAGAGGATGCACAGCAAGGCAGTAATGAGCAGACCTGGTGGTCCCACATTCATGGTGAATCAATGAGGAGGAACAACTGGATAGTGAGATAGACCATGTAACCCAGTGTTTGAGTGCTGGCAAAATAAAGCCTAAGAACCTCTGGCTATAAAAACCTGTGGGTGTGTGGCTGCAGGAGAAGCTGCCACTCTCTTAAAAGTGGGGTGAGCACCGAGCAAGTGACATTGTTCCTTCTGTGACCACACCACCACGTACAGAGCCACAACGCAGCAAAGTGGTTTGCCCCACCCTGGTGAATACCTAAGGCTCCACTCCTTACAATATAACAAGTGCACTGAGACAAAGAAATATGGCCCAAATGAAAGAACAGATCAGAACTCTAGAAAAAGAACTAAGTGACAAAGAGATAGCCAACCTATCAGATGCACAGTTCAAAACCCTGGTAATCAGGATGCTTGCAGAAATGATTGAGTATGGCCACAAAATAAACGAAGAAGTGAAGACTGTACAAAGTGAAATAAAGCAAAATATACAGGGAACCAACAGTGAAGGGAAGGAACCCAGGACTCAAATCAATGATTTGGACCAGAGAGAAGAAATAAACATTCAATCAGAACAGAATAAACAAAGAAGAATTAAAAAAAAAATGAGGAAAGACTTAGGAATCTCTGAGACAACTTTAGACATTCCAGCATCTGAATCATAAGGGTGTCAGAAGGAGAAAAGGGAGAATGAGAAACTGAAAACTTATTAGAAAAAAATAATGAAAGAAAACTTCCCCTGTCTTGTGAAGGAAATAGACCTACAAGTCCAGGAAGCTCAGGGAATCCCAAACAAATTGGACCCAAAAAGGAGCACACCAAGGCACCTCAAATTACATTAGCCAAGATTAAAGATAAGGAGAGAATCTTAAAAGCAGCAAGAAGAAAGGAGGCAATTACCTACAAAGGAGTTCCCATAAGACTGTCAGCTGATTTCTCTAAAGAAACCTTGCAGACAAGAAAGGGCTGGAAAGAAGTATTTAAAGTCATTAAATGCAAAGACCTACATCCAAGATTTCTCTATCCAGCAAAGCTATCATTTAGATTTGGAGGGCAGATAAAGTGCTTCCCAGATAAGGTCATGTTAAAGGAGTTCATAATCGTGAAGCCTTTATTATATGAAATGTTAGAGAGACTTATCTAACAAAAAAGAAGATCAAAACTATGAACAGTAAAATGAGTACAAATTCACAACTATCAACAACTGAACTTAAACAAACAAAAAAAGTAAGCAAACAACCAGAACAGAAACAGAATCACAAGTATGGAGATCATTTGGAGGATTATCAGCAGGGTTAAGGGGAAGAATGGGGGAAAAAATTACAGGGAATAAGAAGCATATATGGTAAGTAGAAAATAGACAGTGAGAGGTTAAGAATAGTGTGGGAAGTGGAGAAGCCAAAGAACTTAAATGTATGACCCATAGACATAAACTAAGTGAGGCACTGGTAGAGAGAATGGGGGTATCAGGTGGAGGGGGATAAAGGGCAGAGAAAAGAATGGGACAACTGTAATAGCATAACCAATAAAATATACTTAAAATTAGTAAGTAGAATATATGGGAATGAAACATTTGAACAGCTATAATTGCATTGAGGTAATTAAATTATAATTGCACTGCTGAAATAAATTATAAAAATGAACCATCCACAATATCTGACAGATGGCAAACTGGTAGACCAGAGTCCCAATTAGAGGATTAGGAATTCTGGTTTTTGTCCTGAGAGTGGAATTTTGTTGTAAAATTTGGTCCGAAGTTTAAAACAGAATATTTTTTAAATTTTATTTTAATTGTTGTTCTGATACAGTTTTCTGTCTTCTACAACCATCCCAGCCCACCGCCCCTGCCCTCCCCAGCTCCCTCCCATTTCCACCCCCCACTCCAGCTTTTGTCCATGTGTCTTTCATACTTGTTGCTCTAATCCCTTCCCCTTTTCCCTGGATATTCCTATCCCTCTCCTCTCTTGTTTTCAATTTCAGTGTCTTTGGTTATATTACGCTTGTTTGTTTGTTCTGTTAATTAGGATCCTGTATGTGAAAACTCATGTATCCTACTACTTGTAAATAGAAAGATCTGGCAAATCAGGGCTGTAATTGGCAGAGCTGGGTGGTGCATGCCCCATTGGCCTGGGTGTAGTTTCTACTTTCCCTCAGTGTCTCAACATTCTGTATTCTCTCCATAACACTGGAAATGAGTATTTTATTTATCCATACATTTGTACAATTACTTTTCTCAAAGTAAAAAAAGAAAGTGATTTCACTTAACTCATGACTCTATGGTGGCAAAACAAATAAACAATAATTTGTTAATACATAAATATATGTTAGGTAAATACATGAATGAATGAATGAATGAATGAATATTTTGCAGAAAGGATAAGCAATTTGTATTCCTTTGTACAAGTGAAGACTATTCCTGAGTGTTTAATGTATGACTATGGGCCTGCTTTTCTCATTTGTATTACCTGCTGTGGCACAAGAGGAATTGGTTTGAATGACCCATGAAATAAGTCAATGTCACTTTAGATCACAAGGATGGTATAATGGTAAGTAATGCATAAATTTCAGTTATTCCAAAATAGTCTTCTCATAAATTTTATGTTTTCAAAATTTCAAAGTTCTAAAATCATAACAGTTTAAATGGAGACTGGCTTGAATCCATTTATAAATGACATTTAAAAATCATCCCAGCCCTTGTTTCAGGTGAATTTGCTTTGGATTCACGGTCTTCCCTGTTACTATGTCTTATATTTTTACTTTCTTTTCTGCTTTTTGTATCCTAGCCTAGCCTAGCTTATTGATAAGTACATTTATATGTCTTCCCTACCAACTGTAAGTTATTAAATAATTTAATAAAATAAGAATGATTGATGTAGCTTAGTCTTTTCTACCCGTTACATTAAATACAGAATATGACTGATGTTTCTTTCATTCTGGTTGTCTGAGGTGTAATTGTTTTTTTTTTATTCTCTCTCTTTAAATATGGATGTATCTATGCCTCCAACTAAATGATATTTACATATGTATTTCTTAATGTAAAAATATATGTGTGTATATCTACAATTATGGATATGTGTATGTATATACACGCACTTATTTTTTAATTGCAGAAATAAATCTATTAAGATTTTAAATGCTAGTGATTAGGATCTGAGCAATAGGAACAATTTTTCATTGTTCCCTATATTTCTACACATACACAGATATTTTATCTTATTTTGAATGTTACAATCATTGTAGTGTTTCTGCTCCTTTTATATATATATTGATCATGAAGCTATCAAATGAATTAGGATACTTGGAAATCTTCTCACTCTTCTACAGAATAATGGGCTCCATAGAGCCTTTTGTAAAGGAAAAAAATAGGAACTTTTGGTCTGCATTTTGAAAGTCTACAAATTCCATTTTGTGTTCTAAAACGCAGGTTTGAAGATCATAGCTATAATTATAACCATAATTGGAGTCATATGCAGGCATACAGGGAAACAATTCAATTTGACACCCTTAGGGTGGTCTTTTCTGTTTTTTTTAAATAAATAGAAATACATATGCTCTTAAATTCAGTTGCAAAACCAGACATCCAGAGCTGGAGCACAAGCAGAAGCAGATTGTTGACCTAGTAGGTGATGTGTAGTGAGCTCTGTGATGCCATTTGTTGACATTTTAATTAATTAACTTAATGAACTTAATTTTGCTAGCACATTTTTCATGTTTTACAGTTATTCATGAAATTCATACCATGTTTAATGAGGAAATTAGCCATGGTAAATCTTTGTAATCTCTAATAACTTCATTCCTAAATTAAGGAGAAACAGACAAATATAGTCCCTGAAATACCCACCCAACCTCAGTTGACCTGAAATGCCTTTCTGCTTCTTTCTTTACCATCCTGTGCAATGCCTATCATCTGGGGCCCCACTCCTTCCTGCATTTGGTCCTTACTATGGAAAAAAAAGATGATCAGGAAATGATGAGGAAAAGCCTGAGACTATAGATAAGGCAAGACCAGACCTAGTTTCTTTTTCTTTTTGTGCTATAACTGCTTTCAGCATATGTCTGACTTACCTCTGACACCTGCCTCCTCAGCTACAGACATTCTTACTTCATTCTATGAAGTAATACCCAGTACAACCTCTTCCCTGAGAGACTTAACTACCCTATTGTAGACTCTCAGAAAACAGGCTCAAAGACAGACATATTCCAGCTGTGTTACTTATTAGTATGGCCTTGAGCATATTTTTGTAAATTGGAGATAAAAACTCCATTCTTTACTGTGAGAATTGAGGACTTGCGTTCTAGTCAAGAATTATTTAGTTGCAAGGAACAGAGGAAGCATTAGTTGCCTGTATGCTCTGGCCTGCCAGGTGACTGTGCTTTCCTTGACTTCCTCTCACTCTCTGTTTGGGCCATATGTGTTCTCCTCTTTGTTTCTGTCTCTGCATCTGCCTCTATTTGTTTCTCCTTGGAGATGAGTTTCAATCTGTCTCCTGTGTATTGCCCAAATATGACAGATTGTAACTGAGTTTGGTGGCTTCCCATTCAACAGGCTCTCCTGAAAATATCCAAAGATGAGTGTAAAGCTGGAAGAAAATAGTTTTCTAGTAGACCACCCAAAAGAGAGATGGGCCACAGGCAGTAGATTATAGGAATTGAGTGGAAGTAGCAGGTCCAGTTAAGCAAAGTATTGGGTTCCCCTATAGTATGAACCTGAAGTAATTTTCCCTTCTTAACTTTCTCTGAAAACCTTGCTCCAGTCTCGGTCTGTGGAAGCTACTATTCAACACCTTCATGAGCTTTTTGGAGTGGGTGAAGGAGGGATATAACTCTCATCATATGAGTAGTGGACTGTACCTCAGGAGTTATTACTCAGCGATAGTTTTCCCTATTGAACTTTTAAGTTTTATAGGACTTGAGAAATCTCTTAAGGGCCAAATATTGAATAGGCTATTATGGTCTGATCTAAAGCTCAAGTAACTTTGTAGAAAACAGTTTCTTTGGATAAACATCACATAATTTCCATGTAGTTATAAATGAATAATTTATAAATTGGAGCCATTTTACAATATAATATTTAGTCATTTCTCTGTGTGAAAAATATTATGAAATAATGCAGAAACATAGGTAGGAAGAATACCTGTGTATCCACTGTGTATTACTAGAAATAATAATAGCTAACATTTATTGACCACTCACATGGTGCAGGCTCACAATGTCATTACTATTGGTGTTATTATGATCTCTGTTTAATAAATGAAAGACTGAGGCACGGAGAGCTTAAGTAATTTAATGAAGGTCACATAATTAGACTGACTGGAAATTTCATCATAAGCAGTCTGCGTCATATCATTTAATTTTCTTAACTGTATATTTCCACTTATAAACTACACCACAATTTGTTAATTCATTCATTTATTCTTTTATGGATAGATCTTGAGGTTGTTTTTTATTGTTCTGCTATTGCAAACATTCTGGCACCCTCCTGTCCATGCCTTTTTGTGCACATATGTGAAAATTATTTGAGCATATATAGTTAAGAAAGCATTCTGAATTAAAGGATATGCATGCCTTAGGTTAATGAGATATTGCCTAGTGGCTACCCAGATTATAGTGCCACCTTTTACTCCTAGCAGCAACTTGTAAAAGTTCTCTTGTTTCACATCTTTGTCCACATTTAATGCTGTCAGCCTTTACACCTGATGGCGTGAAATGACATATCAATTACAGTCTGTGGATGTTGAGTATGTTTTTTTATATAATAATAGGTCACTCATATTGTCTGTAGATTGATTATTTATGTCTGTTGCCCACTGATCTGTTGATCTTTCCAAATGACTTTCAGAAATTCCGTGCAATTCTATGGGCATATCAATTTGGTCTAACTGAGAAGACATTAAAATAGTAGGGAAAAGCGAACATTCAAAATATTAATGTTTGACATATGGATGCACAATTTACATCTCTATCATCTTCAGGCAATAATGCAATTTTTATGTAGTATTACCAAAAACCACTTAGAAAGCTTCTTCAGTGTGTATTTAAGTGTGAGTCTCATAAAAGTAAAAAGTTATAAGTGACTTTTTTAGCAACAACCAGTTACTTAGCTTTTAAACTCTGCTTTAGCATAAGCAGCAGCTGCATGAAGAGGTCACTTTATGCATGATAAATAGAATTCTGTTAAATTGGAACCTCATTCCTCAGCTGCTGCTGTGACAGACCATTTTTCTCCTGACTTTCAGATAAGAGTTTTCATCTCTTGACAATTTGACAGATGTGCTTGCACAGTTTTGAGCCATCTTCCAAACCAGTGATCTATTACCATGAAGAAATTCATTGACAAGAAAATGAAAGTATGAATGAGAGCTGTCATTCTGAAGTTCAGTTTTTATATGGTAACATCCCCCCATATGCCTCCTTCTGTAAAGAAAAGAGATAATAGGCTCTTACGATAATTAGGTCAAATTGTGGCAAAATTGTTACTATAGGGTTTTAAAGATTTTTTTGTGTGATAGAGATTTTAATCCATGTCAGATTATAGTATACATAAATGTTAATTTTACAATTATGTTAAATAATTTCCTCAGCAGTCAAAACTCAACTGTACAAATATATATTTTTAATGCTTTTTGAGAAAATGTACATTGAAGGTAAAGATTAGAGGAGGTGGACTGTGTGATATGTGTATTTCAAGCAATGAAGTGACATCCTAGGCACTTTTTCAACATCTGTCTTCTTAATGAACCTTCCCATGGAATGGCAGATAATTTCAAAAATTGATTGAATCCATGAGAATTATGTTCCATCTACAAGCCAACCTCTTCTATACTTAGTGAACAATGTAAGAAGAAAGTGTCACCCAGAAAAACCTGGATAATTTGCTAAATCTTTCAGGGCCTCAGTTTCCTGACCTGAAAAGTTGGGATAATAACATCTCTCAGGGGTTTGTATGAATTAGAAATGATGTACTTAGAATACCTAACACAGTGTATGGGGTGCAGGGGTCACTCAGTTCATAGAAATGATTATCCTTACTATTAGCATACTCTATTAACTGTTCTCTCAGAGTATTCTGTTCACTTCCAGAAAGTCAGCTCTCATGCACACCTATAGTCCAATGTCTTCACAGCCTTTAGTTCTAGTCTTGCTTTCTGAATCTTACAAGTGTATTTCTGCAGCCATGTTCCAGGTATTCTCATGGGTACATCACCCCTCTCCTATTGAAAACCAAATGCACCTCTCCCCTACCCACTCCCACATAGAAACCAGCTTTTTCGTACACCTCCAGAAACCTGTACACCAACCTATAATGCACCCCTTTTCGTCCTCCCCCAATGTGATCTGTCTTCAATTCTGTCATTAATTCAATCTTTTAAATTTCTTTGAATAAACTCCTTCACCCCATTCTAAGGTCACTACCCTCAAAATAAGGTCAAACAAAGCTTTCTAACACAGTGATCTCTGAGTCTTTGATTATATTTGAACACTTTTTTCTTTACTTCCAGTTTCTTCCATTGTAGCTTTCACATGATAAGTACTTAGCACATAATTGGGGAACTACATGTGAATGAAAAAAATATATATATATATGCTTTCCTGTATAGAACTACATAATCTCACACACAGCAGACACAAATTCTTACTCTTCTTTGATGCAGATGCCAAGAATCCCTCCCTGAGTACTTGTGTGTGCACATACTCATCTTCGGTTTCTAACAGCAAAATATAGAACTGGCTTGAAGAAAAAGTTTTAGGGGGAAATGAATAAAAAGTGATTTTATAATAACCTAGAATGGGAATTAAGAGCAGGAAGAATAAAATAGCTAAAGGCAAAACAACACAAATGGAAGTTGTATGAAAGTGGCTAAAATTGGAATACTACACAGTAGAAAGAAAGAAGGAGCTTCTACCCTTCACAACAGCATGGATAGAACTGGAGAGCATTATGCTAAGTGAAATAAGCCAGGTGGTAAGGGACAAATACCATATGATCTCACCTTTAAGTGGAACCTAATCAACAAAACAAACAAGCAAAATATAACATTGAAATGAAGAACAAACTGACAGTAACCAGAGGGGAGGGGAGAGGGATAATGGGGAAAGAAGGAGAAAAGGTCATCAAGGAACATGTATAAAGGACACATGGACAAAGCTAAAGGGGGATAGGATTGAGGGTGGGAAGTGGGGTGGGTGGGGCAGGGGAGAGTGGTGGGGCGGAAATGGAGACAACTATTTGAACAACAGTAAAAGAAAGAAAGAAAGAAAGAAAGAAAGAAAGAAAGAAAGAAAGAAAGAAAGAAAGAAAGAAAGAAAGAAGAGTTATTGCGGTCTTAAAATCACTTATGGCCAAGTCAACTAATTAGAGAGAAATTGATTGTGTAAATCCTTAGTTCAAAATCTTTTTTATATATTATATGTATATAATATGTATATTCAATATAGAATATATTTCAAGTAATAATTATATTCAGAGTAGATACCAGAAGAGTAGACATAATAAAAATAAGATTAAATTATTAGTGCTATTTTTATTTATTTATCTACTCTACTGTTGACTAAATGGTTTTTCATCTTTGATTTTTGATTCTCATTGGAAGAAATATTCAGACCATCTTAAAATTATTTGCACTTCAGATTATCTCATACCAAATTCCTGTATCATTGTATTGTTATCTTTCAGTTTTAGTAAATCCTATAACTCTTCAGTAGTTACATTCATATTAATCAGGAGAAATTACTAACTTATGTCAGGCATTCATAAGACAGTCTTTGGAGTCAAATTTGTGCCAAATGTTTATCACATTGTCACCTTTGTAAAAAAGAAAGGATACATTGTTCTTCATGCAAGTCTTGATTTCTGGAGCTAAATATGCAACCTCTTTAAAAACTACCACTAGGGTTTAAAATTGTCATGTATCTTCTCAGTGTCTAACACAATTACTGCAATTGAAGCCATTGTTGAAACAGTGTGACTCCTCCCATTACCTAAGATTGATGACAGGTCTGGATTTCAGTCATTTTATATTAGTATGTTTCTTGTATATTTATAAATCCTTTAAATTTGTTCTTCTGTCTTCTAAATATTTTAAATATCTCAAAATGAGTCTTCCACTTCAAGATTCTATATAGCTCATAATTGTTTTAGTTCTGCATTCATCAAGTGTAACAACTAAAGTCCTTCATTGTATTAAGTATACAGTCTATTTAAAAAGATAGCTATTTAATTTCATTTTTGCATTTGCCTCTTAAATTTAAAACAAGTTTTATGTTCACCTGCCAACTATTTAATACTAAAAATAAAATAAAAATAAACATTTAAAAATAAATTTCAGGTAACTATACATTTTTATTATATATGGGAACATCAATTTAAGTGTTTTCAGAGATTTTAAAACCATCATGGTTTAAGTGTCTCCTGTCTAGCAGCCTGTTGTAGACGGCACTAACTTCTCACTGAAGTACTCATGAAGATAAAGAAGAGGAAAACAAAAATACTGATAACTAAGAAGGCACTTTTTGTCAAAATCTGGCAAGAATACCCAGTAACTATATAGTTGTTAGAGCTCTAGTGAGACAAATATAAAATATTAGTACATGCACTCTGACATTTCACTTATACTTGACTGTAAGTCATAATCAGAGGATCACGAGGAAGAGATGGCCCAGGTGACTGTCACTGACAAAAAGGTTTATTACTAGAGTGTGTGCACTGGCCTCTTCAGCTGACCATCACTCCAGGTTCAGTTGTGCCCAAGGCAGAAGATTCAGGCAGCTTCTTGGAATATGCAAATGCAAGATTATAGTACTTGAAACAACAAGATTATATTATTTAAACATAGTTGTCCTAATTCGTTTAACTCAATTTACATTAGTACATCTGAAAAACAGGGTCAAGAGTGAGGTTTTGAGGTGAACATTCAATTTGGAGAATCCCTCTTATCAGAGACTTTGCCACGCCACTTTGAGGGAAGCTGCCCATCTAGAGTTTGGTCTGTGGTCCAAACAGCTGCATCCAGAATACCAGTGTAGCTTTCATTTAATACAGGAAGTAGAGAAATGTATAGGAGGGATCCCTTGAGCCTACTTTTCTTTTTTTTAAAAAAGCAGATTTTTTGTGGCCAATTCAATACATGGGGGAAAATCAAGTTATATCAAACACTATTGCTGGACCTACTGTGTGCCCAACATGCAGGAACTTGGGATTGAAATCTGTAGAAACACAAATCTACAAATAATACTAATGTGCTTTAATTTCACTCTTAGGCTACTCTTTTTCTAGACATCAGGGAATATGAAATAAAATCATTGTGAATGAACTAATACTTTGATTTTTATTATTATACATGTCCACCTTACTTACTTTACAAGGTCAACACTTCATTGTTGAAAAGCAAATATTTTAGTACTTTTATTCCTTACTGTTTTTCAAATGTCAAAAATGAAGTCATGTAGGGGCATTTGCCTCTTAATCCTTAAATTACAGTTCAGATAGATAATTGAAAAGTTTTTGTATGTGTCTCATTTACTTCTCCTTTCTTCCACTAATCCGTAAATGTATGGCCATGAAGTATGAGGAAACAGAGATATTAAGTTGTTTTCTATAAGACATTTCAAATTGTGAATATTCATTACAGCATTGTACATGTCCTTAATTGAAGCTTTCACAAACAAAATATACTGTGGTTTAAATCAGTTCAAGACAAATAATTATATTAGATAATAGGAAACGCTCCATTTTGATTATTATTGTAACTGATGTATCTTGATCCTTGTAGTCTTAATGACAGTCTTCCAATGCTCCAAAAGTTATTTTTTAACTTAACCCAAGGATATATTTATTAATTTTAGAGAGAGAGGAAGGGAGACAGACACATCGATGGTTGCCTCCTGTATGCACTCTGGCTGGGGATCGAATCTGCAACCTATGTACGTGCATTGACCAGAAATCAAACCTACCGCCTTTTGGTGCATGGGGTGATACTCCAACCAACTGAGCCACCCGGCTAGGGCTCTAAAAGCTCTTTTTGTATGCTTTATAAAGTATTTAGTAAGCATCATATCTGTATAGGTAAGTGCCTGGTGTCATAGGTCTTGATGACTCTAAGTATCAGAATGGGATAAAGGACTGAGCTGTATCTATATCTATATATCTATATATGGATATATCCATATCCATATTCATATCTACATTTATATCTATTTCTATGTATCCCAACTTAGAGTAACAAGGTCAAACACCTTGACAAAGCCCATTAGGTGATCTATCCTTCCCACAGGGTGATCAGAGCATGAATTTTTAAGTAACCCACAGAATATTATTGCTCCACAAAGATGCTAGAGAGACAGAGCAGCTGGGTTGGGAGGCAGTGAGGTGCTTGCAAATGTGTGAAATATTAATAACCATCTTGAAGTTAAGGAGTCCTGATTAGTAGCATTTGCTTGTTTTCATGGTGTAAATACTCCTACCATGGACAATTTCAGATTAACAATATGATATTGCTAAATATGAGATTGGAGAAATTGCACACAATTGCAGCTCCAGCACACCGCAGATGGGGCCAGCTGTTTTCTCCACCACTTTCAATCAGAGATGACATATGCATACACACACACACACACACACACACACACACACACACACACACATTTTCTCTGCAAAAACTGTTCTTTTGATGACCCTATCTGGAGCACATATTTTCCAAAGTCACTTTAGATGGAAAGAGAGAGAGACAGGTTGGAGAAGGTGCATGTCCTTTACTAATTGCCCTTTCCAAAGTGACACATCACTTCATTTCCATCCCCAATTGATGATAACTGCTGATACTACTCCACTTTTATGCAACTAGACTGAGTAATGTAATTTAGTTATGTGACCAGCATTGAGAAAATAGAAATGGTAGATATATTAGTTACCTTTGCTAAACAACAAGCCACCCCAAAACTTATAGTTTATCAAAACAGACTAATTTTTGTTCCTGAATTTGTGGGTCAGCTGATACCAAAGTCAAAGCCAAAGTCAACTGATCAAGACCAGGCTCACTTTTGTACCTGCAGTCAGCTAATTTATGAGTTAGTTCATCAAAGTGAATCTGTGCTTCTGGGGCATGGCTGACTGTCAAGGGCAAAAGGTTGACAGGGTCTGTGGCCACCATACAACAGGCCAGGGTGGGGTACTAATGTGGTGATTCAGAGTTTCAAAAGCAACAAGAGTAAGTTGCAACTCACAAGGTTTTCCAAGTCTTTGCTTACATTGCCTTTGATATTGTCTCACTGACCAAAAATAGTCACATGGCTAACTCCAGAGTGGGAGGGTACTGCCAAGGCTGTGTGTACAGAGAGGTGGGTTCAGTTCCAGGCTCTGCCTTGCACACTAAAAATAATTTGAAAAGCACTAGCTTATAATCAATTCTTTCTAGCAGCATTTCTTTTTCACTAGGCATTATTCTCATTAAAATCTAGTTTGTGTTATAGAATCAGCAATTGGTGATTAAAAATATTAATAACAGTAATAAATATATATGTGATGATTTATGATCTAACATCTAATCTTATTCTTACAGAGGAGACTCAAAGATACACTTACAGTAGTAAATATTAGTGTGGCAGTTTATGATTTAATATCTAGTGTTAATTCTTATAGAGCTTACACTGGCCAAGAGATGAAAGTGTTTTACTAAACACCTCTTTCTTCTTCCTCAATTTGACTTCCACATATTTGGGACACTCTCACCCAGCTTATTGACCAGGAAAGAGAACAAACTAGTCAGGACTTCACAGTCGGCAGGGTTTACATGGTTATCATAGACTGTCAGTGCTTTTATGGAAAGTCACTTGTGTATTTCCTTCCATCTTCTGGCTCTCCAAGGACATACCAGGGGCAGGAAAATTGGAAGGCAGAGTTTCTAAGGACAATTGTTGGTTCTGTTTTCAATATTGATATAAATATATTTCCTTTTTAATACAAAGTCTTTATATTGGATGTAATTGTCTTGTATATTGATTGCACAAGTAATGAATATACAGATATCTTCCTAATAAGGGAAGTGAAAGATGCACCACTTGCAAATGGGAGCTTCATTTTAGGTGTTATGCACTTGGTCTTTTACATTATAGTCTTGCGCTTATGCTCATGGCTCATATACATGATAGTTTCCGAGAATTTCACCATATAATTGCATTGTTCTTCAAATGTGTTTATTTAGAAATCTGATTAAAACATGACATTTAGTACATGGCTGATACAATGTTCAGAACATGAAATTTGATTACCAAGGTAGGACATTTTATTTGCTTAGACACCAATTTAAAGAAAGATTTGATTTCTGAGCTGTACTATTATTATTCTAATTTATCCTTATTGTGGCCTCCAAGGCCACAATTTCGATTTGTTGAATGGTTACCTGTAATGTCTTCATCATATCTAAGGCAATATTTATTTTATAGGAAAAATTAATATAAATAACTCCCTTAAAGTACTTAAGCATTTATACCACTAAAATTGAGATCACTTAAAAAATTTTTGAAAGCCTATCATACTTGCATGCTCCTTCTCAAGATTAGTTATATCTTCGAATTGATTTCTCTTGTTCTGCCTTCTTACCTTCCCCATAACTAATTAATTGCATCTCTGCCTTTAAATGCTTAGAGTGTTTTCAAATACAGTAATAATAAGAGTTGTGGAACATGAGATGCCTACTATGGTCTAAATTATACTAAATAATTAATTCTATTCATTTTACAACCTAGAAATATAGACACTATCACACCCATTTTCCATGTATTAAAACTGAGTCACAGAGAGGTTAAATCATACACAGAGTGAACATCTGAACTCAGCTCAGATTGTCTTCAAAATTGATGTTCTTTTACAACATGATGATCTTATACCCTCTGCAAGGAACATATCTTCAGCTTTCAAATATAGGGTTTTGCAGACTTATACTCTCTATTTAATCACAAAAAAAATGACAAGGGAGTTGCTTCTCATTCTTTACAATGTGGAGCACAGTCAGATGCATTTTGACTGCTCAGTAGAAAGCAAGAGAGCCCCTGCTTTGGAATCAAAACATCTAAGACTACTTTTTAACTATGAGCTTAGAAATCTACTTATTCTTACCTGTTTCTCCATATGTGAAAGGGTTGTTGAGGATTAAATGAAATTTCACACCAGCATGCAATATGATTGGAATGAAGCTTGACAAACCCAACACTCAAATATTAGCTCTTAATTTTGATAATGCATTTTGATGGTATAAATTTCAATTCAGTGAAGATCCTTATCCATGTTTGTCATAGACTTCACAATCTCTTGAGAACACTCCTTTTACAGTAGGGCCCAGAACTAATATGAAGAAAAGTTACATTCTTGTTCTTCTGCTTGAGATTGTACCCAGTACCACTGCTCCAGACCCCTTATCTCACTACATGGTATAAAGCAAAGTAAGATAGAAACTTTGGTCAGTGTAATGAGTTCACATTTGTACCGAAAAATATTTTACAGAGACCTCTTTTGGCAAGTTACCTTGGATAGAACACTTTGGACAGGTAGAATTTTGTTGCACTGGGCACTTGTAGATAATCATGCTTCATACGAGATGATTTGAGCAGGTGTGTGGGTCAAAACTATTAACAATGATTGTATTAATTCCCTATTGTTTCTGTAACAGATTACCACAGACTTAGTGACTAAAAAGAATACAAATGTATTATTTATAGTTTAACAAGTCCATAAAGAGTTTCACTGGTAGCAACAAGGCCACATTACTTCTGGAGATTCTAGGGAACAAACTGTTTCCTTACCTTTTCCGGATTGTAGAGACCACCTTCATTCCTAGGCTTTGTGAAAGAATCTGTGACAGTGTTCTCATAATAACCCTCCAAATGGCTGAAAAACCAACACATAACTTTGTCTTTATGAAGTCAAACTGGTTTAGTTGATTTTTTGTCTTGGAATTGGAATTGGGAAGAAGGTAGGCATCCATTTTTGTGATGATGTATCATAATATGTTACCATATTCCTGTCAGTATTTGTTATATTCTAGTCAGTGATTATAGACTTTTAGGACCATGAAATTGTGAATTTGTAAATAATTGTATAGACCATCCAGTTTAACCTGCTACTCAAGGAATATCCACTACAATATAAACTCTCAAACTTTCATATGCTCATTGGGGACCTTGTTAAAATTACACATTCTGATTCAGCAGGTATGAGATTGGGACTGAGATCCCAGTTTCCTGGGAGCATATTTTTAATATTTTTAATATGCTCCCAGGAAACTGAAAGTCCAGGATCACACTTTGTGTGGCCAGGCTCTTGCACCGATATTTTTGACAGATATTGCTGCCTTGGAGATGACTCTGTTATAGTCGCTTTGCATTTGGTTGTGGGGGAAATTTGTGCTCAGAGCCCCCCAACCACCATGGATGAAAATAAAACTACCAAGACATGATCTGCTTGTGGAAGAGAGGTGGTCAATCCACCAAAGGAGAAGGACCCAGAGCCCCTTCCTCAATGGGCTTTTATTGGGTTCAAATACACAGGAATACAGGTATATCAGGTGGCAAGGATCAAACAATGGATAACATTTCAAAGAAATCTGAGGGCTTAATCTGAGTCAGTGTCTGTCAGGTAAGGGGGTTGCAAAAACATTGGGAGACATACTCATTTCCTCCTCCGACACTTATCATTCAAACGAGAGCACTCTTAGCAAAGCAGGTTTCACAGGACTTTACGAAATCTTTCTTATGCCTGATCACCCAGGGAACCGCTCTGGCCAGCACAGGGATGCACCACCTGCTGTCATAGTTTCAGGCTTAAGCTAATTAGAAACAGAATGCAAGAGATCAGGAAGACATCTCCCAGACGGAAATGGGCACTTGGGCTATGTCAGAATAGCCAGGGGGTGAGGGTCCATCGACCCCTCTTTGCTGCAGCCCCCTGAGTCCTTCCATGAGGGCCTTCCAAGTGGTCGTGTCTGGCTTGGGTTGCCCCTCCCTTGAGGAGTCTTACCCGTCATTGACTAACTGAGCAAGCATTGGGGCCAGAGATGGATGATGCAGAAGCAGAGCTCCTGCCAGGGAGATCAGCTTTGTCACCTTCGTGGCTCAGGTCCTCTTGAAAGAACAGACCCAGATGAAGCAGGTCCCTTGGGCTCTTACACAGCCTAGCCATGGGGTGCAGTTACAACTCCTGAAACCAGGCTGAATGGTTGCCAATATTTGGTAATTCCAACTGTCACATACAGAAATCGCTCATTATTGAATCAAAGCCAAACTAAATATGTGTGTAAAACTCAGATTTAAATATATATAAGCCAAAAATCACATGACAATTAAAAGGAAGGAACTCCATTTTTTTACTTTTTTTAGGTTTTGTTAAATTTTTAATTTTTTATTTTAATTGTTGTTCACGTACAGATTTCTGCCTTTTACACTCATCTCATCCCACCCCCTCAGCCCTCCCCACCTCCCTCCCATTTCCACCACCCCGCTTTGTTAAGGTCCATGACTCCTTTATACTTGTTCCTGCAAAGCCGCCTTCTTTTCCCCTGAAATTCCCTCCCCTCTCCCCTCTAGTCACTATCAGCCTTTTCTCAATTTCAGTGTCTTCGATTATATTTTGCTTGTTCATTTGTTTTGTTGATTAGGTTCCTGTTAAATGTGAGATCATATGGTATTTGTTTTTCTCCAGGCTTTCACTTTCACGTGGGCTTATTTCACTTAGCATAATGCTTTCCAGTTCCATCCATGCAGTTGCAAAGGGTAGGATATCCTTCTTTCTTTCTGCTGCATAGAATTCCATTGTGTAAATGTGCCATAGTTTTTTGATCCATTCATATACTGATGGGCACCTAGGTTGCTTCCAACACTTGCCTATTATAAATTGTGCTGCTATGAACACTGGGGTGCATAGATTCTCTTGGATTGGTGTTTCAGGGTTTTTAGGATATAATCCTAGCAGTGGAATTGCTGGATCAAAAGGCAGATCCATTTTTAGTTCTCTGAGAAAATTCCATACTGCTTTCCATAGTGGTTGTACCAGTCTGCAATCCCACCAACAATGCACTAGGGTTCCCTTTTCTTCACACCCTCTCCAACACTTGTTGTTTGTTGCTTTGTTTATGATGGCCATTCTGACTGGAATGAAGTGGTATCTCATTGTAGTTTTAATTTTCATCTCTCTGATATCTAGCAATACTAAGCATCTTTTCATGTGTGTCTGGATCCACTTTGTGTCTTCCTTGGACAAGTGTCTGTTCAAGTCCTTTGCCCATTTTCTAATTGGGTTGCTTGTCTTCTTAGAGTGGAATCGTGTAAGTTCTTTATATATTTTGGAGATTAAACCCTTGTCTGAGGTATCATTGACAAATATGTTTTCCCATACAGTTGGTTCTCATTTTATTTTAATACCATTTTCTTTAGCCATGCAGAAGCTTTTTATTTTGATGAGATCCCATTTGTTTATTCTTTCCTTTATGTCCCTTGCTCTAGGGGACACATCAGTGAAAATATTCCTGTGTGAAATATCTGAGATTTTCCTGCCCATGTTCTCCTCTAGGACTTTAATGGTGTCACAGCTTATATTTAAATCGTTTATCCATCTTGAATTTATTTTTCTGTATGGTGTAAGTTGGTGCTTCAGTTTCACTTTTTTTGCACGTCGCTGTCCAGTTCTCCCAACACCATTTGTTGAAGAAGCTATTTTTATTCCATTTTATGTTGCCACCCCCTTTGTTGAATATTAATTGACCATAGAGACTTGGGTTTATTTCTGGGCTCTCTGTTCTATTCCACTGGTCCATGTGCCTGTTTTTATGCCAGTAGCAGGCTGCTTTGATTACAGTGGCCTTGTAATACAGTTTGGTGACAGATATTATGATTCCTCTTACTTTGCTCTTCTTTCTCAAAATTGCAAGAGTTATTCAGGGTTGTTTATGATTCCATATAAATTTTTGAAGTATTTGTTCTATGGCTGTGAAAATATGCTATTGATACTTTAGTAGGTATTGCATTGAATCTGTAAATTTCTTTGGGTAGTGTGGACAATTTGTTGATATTAATTCTTCCAATCCATACAGTATATGCTTCCATTTGTTTGTGTCTTCCTTGATTTCTTTCTTTAATGTTGTGTAGTTTTCTGAGTACAGGTCTTTTACCTCCTTGGTTAGGTTTATTCCTAAGTATTTATTTTTCTTATTGCTATATCAAATTGGATTTTTTTATTTCTGCTTCTGCTATTTCATTGTGGGTATACAAAAATGCCTTTGCTTTCTGGATATTGACTTTGTATCTGATTGTTTTGCCAAATTCATTTATTAGGTCAAGCAGTTTTGGGGCGGAGTCTATTGGATTTTCCAAGTACACTACCATGTCATGTGCAAACAATGACAATTTTGTTTTCTCCTTTCTGATCTGAATGCTTTTTATTTCCTTTTCTTGTGTGATCACTGTGGCTAAAACTTCCAATGCTATGTTGAATAGAAATGGTGAAAGTGGACAATCTTGTCTTGTTCCTGATCTTAGTGAAAAAGATTTTAGTTTTTGCCCATTGAGTATGATGTTGGCTGTAGGCCTCTCATATATGGCCTTTATTATGTTGAGGAATGCTCCCTCTATTCCCACTTTTCTGAAGATTTTTATTATAAATGGGTGCTGTACCTTATCAAATGCTTTTTCTGCATCTATTGATATGATCTTGTGATTTTTGTCTTTGCTTTTATTTATGTGATGTATTACATTTACTGATTTGTGAATATTGTACCATCCTTGCATCCCTGGGATGAATCTCACTTGGTCATGGTGTATCATCTTTTTACTGTATTGTTGGATGCGGCTTGCCAATATTTTGTTGAGGATTTTAGCATCTATGTTTATCAGTGATAGTGGCCGGAAGTTTTCTTTCTTTCTTGTGTCTGTATTGCGTTTTGGGATTAGAATGATGCTTTCTTCATAAAAAGAGTTTGGGAGTCTTAAAAGGAAGGAACTTTAAAAATTTAAATGCAAATTCTGATATCAAGAGACTTACACTGAAATGTATATAAATATATACACATATTTATGTGTTTATATCTGTATATAATTTTTCTATCTATATTAAATAATACAGCTGGGAAAAATCTCAAGTTATATAATAATATTTTGTGGCACTGAATCAACTTTAACAATTTCCTTTTCATTAATTTTTATAAGAAAATTAAAATATTGAAGGGTACAAATTTGGACTGTCTTACAGCTACAAGCATATATAGTGTTGCAGGCCTTTATATTAAGGAAGCCCTCAGCCACTTTCAAACATTGGTTGAATTGAAATGAGCTGAAGTGATCCCTGTTACCGACTCTAACTTTAAAGCTTCAGTTACTGCTTTTAACATTTAAATTTAGCTACTGCACATATTTATCACCTTAGTTCTTATTTAATATTTGAAAGTTATTACTTTGAAGAAAGCTAAGCAATGGTGATTATAGTGTATCAGAATCCATTGTAAGTGATTATTTTAATGACTGTACCAACAGGGACACGCAGCATTCAGACAGAAAACAACCTAATTATAATGACAGCACCAAAGTGAAGCTGCGACAGTTACAAAACCAATTTTAAAGTTTTTTGACAGCCATGCCTAAAAGCTTTGTTTGGACCTTTCAGTAATAACAATTTACTTAAGACATAAATCCACAGCTAAGGAAAATAGAAAGAGAAAGTTGTGGCTTTTCTGTCATGCAGATAAAGTGGAAACCAGTTGAAATGTCTTTAACAGAACATTATGTTGAAAGGAGTATAGAAAAGGAACAGTAGTTAGGGAATTTGACTATCGTAATGCAAGAAAGACTAAATAACAATGAAAATTCTAATGAGAATAGAAACTTGCCAGCGGTTTTGCTTATCTATGTTATGAAGGTCAGTAGTTCCTGCAAGTAAATTGGCCAGCATTTCAATACATTGATTGACAGTTCTGGAATTTGATTTTGCGTTACCTCTAAAATAAAACTGTAGGCAAATGGATGTAGGAATGCCTCAATAGCCATGGTGACACAAAACCCCTGCTAAATATCTGTTTTTCCAATAGCTCTGCCATCTTTCAAAGTCTTAGACCTTATCTCTTTTATTTATATCAGTTGGTTGTCGACTCTGCCACATATACAACAAAATTAATTGTTGGGCAATTAATTTCTTTGACTTTGGGTAATTAATTTCTCATTGCTGAACAGAAAACTACCTGACTCACAGACTGGCACTTACTTTTACTGCATGTGTTTTTATAACACAATATGCAAGTACTACTCTAAGTGCTTTATAAATATTTACTCATTTAAAATTGATAACAACTTTTGAAGTAGCCACTATTATCTTCTTCCTCTTTTTTAATTGTTTTTATTTTAATTGTTGTTCAAGTACAGTTTTCTGCCTTTTATCCTGATCCCAGCCCACCTCCCTCCCATTTCCACACCCCCTTGTTATTGTCCATGTGTTCTTTATACTTGTTCCTGCAAACCCTTCCCCTTTTCTCCTATTATCTTCACTTCACTGATGGAAAAACAGAGGGACAGAGGGGTTTAAGTGACTTGCCCAGGGCCACAGAGTTTGTAAGTGGTGGAGTCTCAGCTCCACCCAATTTGTGTCATAGCCCATGCTGTTAATGTCAACTGCAGGGTGATGAAGGCCACGTGACATCATGAATGGATGCAAACAGCGCTCAGAAGCACTCCTTTTTTTCTTTCCCCATTCTCAGGTTCTGCTTTTGTTACCTTTGAAACTAAAGGTTTCAAAGACAAAAAAATCTCAGGTCAGAACAAAGGGTAAGGATATGTGCTGCTACTTTCTGAGAAGAAACAAGCTGCATGGTGGTACCTGACCCCAGGCAGTGGGTAAGAAGGGATGGTATGCAGTGGTTTGTTGTGTAATCAGCTCCTTTCTACAGAGCAGCTCTTCTGCTTCCCAAGGCCTTCAGCCGCTACTCCTTTTGCATATTCTACCCCACAGTGGGGAGTTCACTACAGAGTGGACTTTTTAAAAAACATATTTATATATTTTACTTAATTTTGACCTTTCTCCACATTGTATCTCTTTTATATGCCATTAAAATAATATTAATCTTTAAGATGTTTAGATCATAAAGTATAATTTATAATTTATCCAGAAAAATATGTGCCTTACCTATCTACCTACTTTTTAAGTTTTTTTATTATAATTTGTATTAAATGTTATTCTGTATCATGTCAGATGTACAGCATAGTGGTTAGACAATTATGTACTTTACATAGTGGTCCACCCTATATGTCTAGCACCCATCTGACATCATATATAGTTATTATAATTCTCTTGACTGTATTTCTTATGCTGTAATGGACTTTAAACAGATAGGTACAGAGCTCATCTTTGCTGTGTACTTGCTTTGTGACCTCAGACATATGACTGTAATAATTTGAGGTCATTGGAAAAAGTGAATAGTATATCCCATCATTTAAGGGCTATGATGGAGATAATGGGGAAAATGGGCACAACTGTAATTGAACAAAGCTAATTTTTAAAAAATAAATAACATAATTATAGCATGCCCTGGAATCTATGGTCATTAGTTTTGAGTACCTAATTATCTCATTTCAGTGTAGACAGTAGACTTGGACCAGACTTCAGTGTAAATTATGATTCCACCTTCAGTAGATTTGTGGAACAGTGAGAGTTATTTAATTTATTTGAGACTCAGTTTTCTCCTCTAAAATTAATTTTCTTGTGCTGTTATGACATTAAATGAGTTAATTTATGTAAAGAACCTATAACAGCTTCAGTGACATAGTAAGTATAAATATAGACATCAGTTATTATTGTAGTTTAATTTTTAATAAATTATTTATACAAAATACACAGAGTTTCAGGTATTTGAGATAAATAATTACTGTACGTTTTGGACTATAAGACATACTTTTCTACCACATTTTTTGCTTCAAAAATTTCCCCCCCATTTTCCTCCTCTAAAACCTAGAAGCATCTGGGGTCCACACCATAAGAAGCACCTACCTAGGTTTTAGAGGAAGAAAATAGGAAAAAATTTTTTCAAGCAAAAAATTGGGTAAAAAGGTGCATCTTATAGTCTGAAAAATACAGTGTATATATAATAGCATAGTACCTATGGCTAAGAATACTGTATTGCATACTTAGAATTTACTAAGATGATAGCTCTTATGTTAAGTGTACTTACCAGTAATAATGATAATAAAGGAGATGGGAAGAAACTTTGGGAGGGATATTTTATGGCCTTGATGGTGGTGGTTTTATGGGTATACACTTATCCTAAACTCATTGAGTAGTATAAATTTGATATGTACTGGTACATTTATTTTATGTCAAATACACCTCAATAAATTGATTTTTAAATAAATTATGAAAAATAATAATTTAAATTAATAAATTATGAAGTCCTAAAGTAAAAAATAAATACATCTTAGGTTTCTCAGATTTTTTTTCAGTTTTATGATTATATCTAAAATGTTTTCACTTTCAGTAGCTCTTTCTCTTGACAGAATAAAGCAGTAGTTTTTCTGTGGTATCAGTTTTTAAAAAATCATTTCTTCACATACTCAACATTAAGGATAAAAACTATCTAACTCACCAGTGAAAATTAAAATATAGGCTACACACAAATTAATGAAATATATTTTCCACTTTTAACTAAAATTTCCAGAACTTCTCTTTGATTATTTTCGAGCTTCCTGAAGACAAAGATTCTTTTGCTAACCCTGTTCTGCAGTAGTTGACATTCATCAAGTTATCTTAGAAGCACTGTTTTGCACAGCAGTGTGTCACAAAGGTGTTGCATGCCCAGGTCTAAGTACACAAGTATGTTTAATTGTAAGGTTTAGTTCTTTGTTAAGAGTTTATCTGCTTTGCCTCCTCAGCAAATGATGCGATCATCAGTTTTTCACATGTTCATCCTGAGCATGGTGACTGTGGATGTGATAGTAGCTGCTAGCAACTATCACAAAGGAGAGAGCTTCCGAAGACAATACGATGAGTTCTATCTTGCAGAGGTAAGCTGCTCACTGGGGGGTAAAGTGTCTTTTATAAATGTGAAAATGGATTTTAATTTGTTAATTACTTGAGTTCAACCAAAGCTGCTTCTTAAGTGTTTCCCTTGGTCACTTTGTTGCCTGATTGATTTTCTATCACTACTGGCCTAAGTATCTTGCCCACAGTGTGTTGCATTGCCAAAGTAACCCTTTGTCCTGGGTGTTTTCTCTTGCCATCTTGCTGTTTTCCTATCCACCACTCATTGATGTGGACCCCAACTCATGGGGTCCATGACATTGTGGATGGGACATGACAAATTCACATGGACTACTGAGTCCTGTGGAGGAAAAAGAACAGCAGGGCCACTCTCTCAAGGGGAGAGCTCCTCAACCCTTGCCTTGGCAAGCTTTTATTGCTTTCCTAGGCACATTACATGATGGTCCCCATTTACTATGCAGAGGTTCTCCTTAGGTGGTTACCTTTTACAGAAAATGAAGGAGAGTATGCTGCTAATCACATCACAGAAAAAGGATATTTGCAAAAGCAAAGAGAAAAGTGGTTGAACTGGTTACACTCATCCTTGAAAGGTTTAGCACAGACTTTAGGAAGTTACACTAAGCACTTGCTGCCTCAATTCAGGGTGAGGGAATTTTAGCAAAAGCAAGTCTCAAAGCAGCCTAGGTACAATGCAGGCCTGATTCCCCACAGGAGAACCTATCTGTGGGCATGGGTCCTGTGCATCTCCAAGTGGGAGCTTGGCCCAGGCCACTCAGAATGGTCTCCTGTAACTCATATCCTCTTCCTTTTTTATGTTGTATTAGTCTGTTTCCTACTAAGTGTAAACAAGCATAAATTCAGAAGACTTTAACAAGCAAGTCAGTTCAACACTACCTCCAGATGAGTCTAGAGGGAAATTGAAATAGATTATACAGCAGTTTCTGTACTAAAGACTAAGCTGTTACAACCTGCACTAAAGATGTCTAGACAGAAGGAGATAGCTGTAGTGATTAAATAAGCATCTTTTAGTACACTACATACCAGCTAGAGTTTTAGAATAGTACTTCTTACTGATTCAGTAACTTTGTTAATATTTGATTCTTACTTTTTGGTATTAATACTTTATTTTATTTTATTAGTTGAGAGATTTTTTTAAATTACTTTATTGTTGTTCAATGACAGTTGTCTGCATCTCCCCCCTACCCCAGCCAAACCCACCTCCCTCCCTTGCTTCCACCTTCCCCCTTGGTTTTCTCCATGTGTCCTTTATAGTTGTTCCTGAAAACCCTTCCCCCCACTGTTCCTTCCCTTCCCTCCTCCCTTATGGCTATTGTTAGATTGTTCTTAATTTCAACATTTCCAGTTATATTTTGTTTGCTTTTTTCTTTTGTTGATTATGTTCCAGTTAAAGATGAGATCATATGGTATTTGTCCCTCACTGCCTGGCTTATTTCACTTATCATAATGTTCTCCAGTTCCATCCATGCTGTTGCAAAGGGTAGGAGCTCCTTCTTTCTCTGTGCTGCATAGAATCCCACTGTGTAAATGTACCATAGTTTTTTGATCCACTCATTTACTGATGATCAGAAAATTTGCAATTTATTTTTACTACAAAAGCTATTTTTCACATAAAATCAATTTGCCATTAAGTTGAATTATCTTAGATATCAATAATTCTATCAGTGCATTTAAAAATTGATTTGCTTAATAAAAATTCAATCCATACACTCATAAACTTTTCATGAAAATAATTTATGACTTAATGCCAATTGAATATAAACATCCATGTGGTTATCAAGAAAATTTTCAGAAGTCACTTATGAATTCTCCTCTTTGTGGAGCTTTGTTTCCTGTAACAAAGTATCATTTGTACCAAACTTGCAGGGGAGCAGAGTCTTTGTGATATGATGCTGCCTAGTTGTTGCATGGTTATGGATTGTACAGTTTAGCAAGAAATATAGACAGTAAGTAACACATTTTCTCTGCTGTGGAGAACCAGTGAGGGGGCTCATGAAGAAATTATATGATTGGATAAAGAAGATGTGGTGTATATATATAATGGAACACTACTCTGCCACAAAAGATGAAATCCTCCCATTTGCGGTAACATGGATTGATCTTGAAAATATCATACTAAGCAAAATAACTCAGATAGAAAATGTAAAAAAATGATTTCACTCATATGTGGATTATATAACTGAAAGCAAGAATCAAGACAAACAAAAACTCATAGACACAGACAAAAATATTGTGGTTACTAGACAGAAATGGGACTGGGGGAAAGTAGAAAAGGGTAAAGGGGTCAAATATTTGGTGACAGAAGGGACTTGTCTATGGGTGGTAAATGTACAATGCAATATACAGATGATGTATTATAGAATTGTATACTTAAAATCTATATAACTTTATTAACCAATGTCTTTCTAAAAAGGGAATTCAGCACCTGGTATAATTTCACTACAACACCAGCACACAAAGAATGCATTGTTATTTAAAACAGAGGGAAATACATATAAACCAATAGTAATATTTGCAGGTAAGTTTCAAACACAGCAATTGGATGTTGAAGAAATCCCCATCAAGGAATTTCTATTTGTCCTATGAGTAGGAGGTGAGATCTACATCCAGCCTGATGATGAGACAATTAAGTGGGAAGATTGTGGAGAAAGGAAGAGAAGGGTAGTGGATACTGTGAAGAATGCGAAAAGGCTAATTAAAGATACATCAAATACAATGTTGAAGATCCACCTGAATTTTGAGACTATATATTGATACTATATATCAATACCAATTTAAACAGGTCTATGACTTTTTTTAGGACTTGTATAAAGGGGAGGAAAGTGGCATTTAGATTGATCTAGCTTTAGAGTTTTCTTCAGGCTGGTAGAGCTGATAGATCAGGGATTTTGGGTGGCTGGCAAAAGAGTTGAAATGATGACCCTGTGGTCTAGGTTTGATACGAAAAGAAGTGAAAATAAGAGAAGAATGAAAGAACAAAATGAAATATAAAGGGTCTTTAAATGATCAAAGGACAGGTGTAGTTAAAGTGCTAGAATTAAAGAGCTAGAAGAAAGATTTTGATCAGAGATTGAGAGCCAGGATTTGGAATTTTACAATAATTCTTAGGAAATAAAAAATCTAGTGTTTTATATGGATGTGAGTAGCTTAAACAAAATGATGGATTCAAGACAAAAATAGCAAGGAGCTATCAAGCTAAGGTATTAGCTGAATCTTCACAATGATATTGGAGTCATTCAGTGTCAGGCCAGTTCTTAGGGAAAGGAGTATAGGCAGGGGCACTTGACAGTGACAGAAATCAATAGAGGTCAGGGACAGAATGAGTTGGGGCAAGGGCATAGGAAGTAAGTTATGTGAGTGGAGATTGAGAAGGTAGAAGAAATTGGTTAACATGGAAGACACTCAATTAAAAGCTCTGTGTAGAATGAGGTGGGAAGATAGGTGAAGAAGAATTATATGATAATATTAGGATCAGAGATTAAAACCAGACTAATGACAAAAATACCTGGGAATAAATAACAAAAATGGCTACACATGATTGAGATTATTCCAGTCTCTCTAGAAGGAACAATCTGTATCTGCTCCTGAGGGAGTCCTGGATATTAGAGATTACATTAACAGTTTTTTTTTGTTTTGTTTTGTTTTTTTTTGTAACTCAGTCCAGAGTGGGCCGCTGTCTTACTAAATGAATCCTGTAGAATAAATAAATATACCATCCACTGAGATTGCAATCCTCCAATTTTTTATATACAAGATTGGCCTATTTTCTAATGTGTTTTATGCATATTAGCTGATTTGTGATGATGCTATAAACAATTCTACCAAAATTTTAAATAATTTAATATTGTACTTTTCACTGATACTATTTAAGTGCATTGGTAGACTCTAGTGGTAGTTTATAAATCCTTGTTATTTTTCATTCTAATACATCATATTAGAATTTTTTCTGATTAAAAAAACAGAGATATAAGATTGTATAGCAGAACCTAGCATATAGGATGCATCTATTAATTGTTGCTCCCTTCTTAAACTTCTGCAAGTGAATTGGATTTTAATAAAGTAGGTAGTAGAATTTTAGTTCACTTAATTATACAGACATCACTACATTCTTGATCTACTCAAACACTCAGAATTTGTTCCACTTTGGCTGATGTTGAGTATCTGAGTTATCCAAAGCATATTTGGTCTTTATTCAAATTACATTATCACTTGTCTTTTTATCAGAAACTTGTGCTTGAGTAAAAACTATTTGTTTCAAATAAGTGTGGATAAGTCATTTTAATCAAACTTAATTTTTTATAAAATAGTTACTTCTTTAAAAGTTTATGAAGGTAGTTTGAGTTTAATCCAGGGGTCAACAAACTTTTACTTGAAAAGAGAGATAGTAACATATTTTAGGTTTTTCAGGCAACATGCTCTCTGTCCCAACTACTCAACTCTTCCACTGCTGTGCAAAAGTGATTTTGGTCTCAGAATTGCTATGTCCCAGTAAAACCTTATTTACAAAATTCACCAGTAAGCTTGATCTTGGTTTAAGCTTTAGAGGTACACAGCAGGTCAGCTAATATCCTCATGTGTTAAAATCAAATACAAGTATAGGGCCCTGGCCAGCCTTGCTCAGTTTGTTGGAGCATGGTACCATGCACCAAAAGGTTGCAGGTTCGATTCCTGGTCTGAATACATACCTAAGTTGTGGGTTCAGCCCCCAGTTAGGGCACATACAAAAGGCATCAATGTTTCTCTCTCACATCAATGTCTTTCTCTCTCTTTCACTCCCTGTCTCTCCCCCCCACTTCCTTTCTTTCTATAATCAATAAATATATCCTCAGGCAAAGATTTAAGAAATCAAATATATAATGCTAATAATAATAGTAGCTGCCAAATTTATAGACTATATTGATACAGTATTTAAGGCAATAGCATTATGTAATATTCTTGAAAGTTTATTTTTAAAATGGATCACAAAAGACCAAGAGCTTTTGAAGAAATAATTTCTTGGGTTTCCACATATTCCAGAATAAATTATTTTGAAAATCCAAAACAAGCCATTCAACCCATTAAGAGTCAACTTGCAGCCTAAAAAACATCCTTGAAGCATAAATTAATTTGCTTAGCTTCTGTGTAAAGCTGGAGCAATTAACCTAAATTGACTTTTATTACTTTGGATCAATTAACCTAAATTTAAAGTTAGTTAAGAAACAGGAAAAACTTTCTTTTGTTTTCTAGGCTGTATATGAACAAAAAAGGTAAAGATTTACTTTCTTTTGTAAGAGTTTTTATTTTGGTCTAAGATAATACATTGTTATTAATATACATAAAAATCACATTTTATAGGGAATGCAATTATATTGTAAAGTGAATATTCTTATTTTCTTAATAATAAAACTTATACAATACTTTTCTATCATTATGTAAAATATACAAATTCATCTATAGACTAGACTGTACACTTAACAGAAATTTATCAGCACAACATTATACACAGAAGATTAACAATGTTACATAATTCCTTTTTTAAGGAACTCACAAATTGGTGGGAGAGATAGATCAATGAAGCAAGCAAATATGGACAGTGTGTGTCTCTGCTGTATTTCTACTCCGGGGAGAGGTTTACCTTGCTTAGGTTAGGAATTCAGGATGTCTCTTTGGTTTCCTGTTTGCCTATGATTGCTACATATTTGGAGCAGAACAACTTTCAAAAACTATGGACTCATTTTGAGGTCATCTTTTCTAGAAAAGTCATTTATTTGTCCCCTGAAGACATTTGAATTTATGATATTTCCTAAGTGAAATTAAATGAAAGATCTGAGTTCTGGCCAAGATGGTGGCATAGGTAGAAACCCTTCGCTTCCTCCTACAACCAAAAGGAAGATAACAACCAATCTAAAATCAATAAACAACCAGAAGCACCAGAAAATCAAATTGCGTGGAACTCCATTAACCAAGGAATTAAAGAAAAAATCAATCAGAACAACCAGACCTACGGTGAGTTGGGGAACCTTGGTGTAGGGGCTGGCTGTGGTGAGGTGGGGGGTGGGGGCTGCGTGAGCAGGGCTGACTTAAGGCTAAACTGAGACTCCAGAGTTGATAATAGCAGTTGCTACGGAGGGAGAAACTCTCAGTCTCACACTAGAGTCCATTAGAAAGTGCTCTAGGGACAAGCAGGCAAGCTGCACTGTTCTCTCTTTGGCCTTGCCCCCCACAGGCAGCGCTGTAAGGCAGCAAGGAGAATACCTAAAAATGCCCTGGTGAATACCTAAGGCCCTGCCCCCTTAAAACTTATCAGCTGTGCCAAGATAATGAAATATGGCCCAAATGAAAGAACAGAGCAAAACTTCAGAAAGAGAGCTAAATGATGAGGAAATGCCAACCTATCTGAAGGAGAATTTAAAGTCCTGGTAATCAAAATGCTCACAGATGTGATTGAGCTTGGTCGAAAAATGAAAAAACATATGAAAGATACCCAAAATGAAATAAAGCAAAATATTCAGGAACCAACAGTGACAGGAAAGAAACCAGGACCCAAAGCAATTGATTTGGAACAAAAGGAAAAAATAAACATCCAAGCAGAAAAGAATGAAGGAAAAAATTCAAAAATGTGAAGAGATTCTTACAAACCTCTGGGACAACCTGAAATGTACCAATATCCAAATTACAGGGGTGCCAGAGGGAGAAGAACAATAGCAAGAAATGGAAAACTGATTTGAACAAATATTGATGGAAAACTTCCCCAAGCCAGTGAAGGAAATAGACTTCCAGGAAGTCCAGGAAGCCCAGAGAGTCCCAAAGAAGTTGGACCCAAAGAGGAACACACCAAGGCACATCATCATTAAGTTACCCAACATTAAAGATAAGGATCCTAAAAGAAGCAAGAGAAAAGGAGATAGTTACCTACAAAGGAGTTCCCATCAGGCTGTCAGCTGATTTCTCAAAACAGACCTTACAGGCAAGAAGGGGCTGGAAAGAAGTATTCCAAGTCATGAAAGGCAAGGACCTACATCCAAGATTACTCTATCCAGCAAAGCTTTCATTTAGAATGGAAGGGCAGATAAAGTGTTTCCCAGATAAGGTCAAGTTAAAGGAGTTCATCATCACTAAGCCCTTATATGAAATGTTAAAGGGACTTACTAAGATCAAAAATAGCAACAGAAAAGTGACAACAAACTCACAACTATCAAAAAATGAACCTAAAAGAAGAATAATGAAAACCATAACTTAGCAAACAACTAGAACAGGAACAGAATCACAGAAATAGACATCACATGGAGGGATTTCAGTGGGGAGCGGGGAGGGAGGAATGGGGGGAAAGGCACAGGGAAGAAGAAGCATAATTAGTAGGCATAAAATAGATGGGGAGAGATAAAAATGGTATAGGAAACACAGGACACAAAGAACTTATATGTACAACCCATGGACATGAACTAAGGGTAGGGGATGCTGGAGGTTGGGGGAGCAGGACAGATTGGGATAAAGGGAGAAAAACTTGGGAAAAATGTAATAGCATAATCAATAAAAATACTTAATAAAAGAAATTAAATGAAAGAGCCATCTATTTTAGTTCTAACAAAATCTGATACCCATATTTCAGCTCATCAATCACAAGAAATGGCCAAATTAAGAAAGTAACTCATCTTGCCATTATAGCAGTCTTTCATATCACCAATAAGTTTAATTTCTCATTTTTCTGGGAAACTTTAAATAAGTTTTCTCTTCTAACAATAACTATTTTGTGTGTTTCTAAAGGACATGGGCAGTGTCCTGTTAGATGAAAAACAATGAAATATTGACATTTTGACTAGTAAATGACCCATCTCAAAAGTTGGCTCTTTATATAGATTACTGAAGATCCACTATAGACTAAGATTATGTGATTTAAAGACACTTCTAGAATGGTGCAGGTTATCATTTATTTTGGTGTTATTTAATCTGGACTTCATTTAAAAGAACAGTGTTACCTGAATTGAGTTTCTTGTAAGTTTTTGTCCTATAATCTTCTTTTGTGATAAATATGCATTCATTTTCTTGTGAATATCTATTGTATTTGTTTGAAATTATGAAATAGAGACAGCAACACAAGTCTTGAATAATATATTTCAAATATCTTTCCACATATGCGGAATATCTACCATTTTATCTTCTCAGACCTGCATGGCACAATCAACTCATTTATAAAATGTCACCTGTAAATGTTCATACATTATTCATTGAATTAAAAGGGCAGAACATTTCCATTGTTCCATTTATACTGAACATGTCATTTTCCATTTTGTTATCTTTCTTCTTAGCTTCATGAATTTGGCAATCATCTTGTTGTTTTACCTGCTAGCTCCACAAATACAATTACATGTTCTTTTAGAAAACCAGCATTTTAAACTAATATCTTGCATTTTTCAGTTATGTGCTATTTTGAGAACAAATGTAATGCTTTTTCTTAGAACAATAACCTTTAATTTTAAAATTTCGTTTCATTATTCATCATTTTCTTGACAATAGGGTTAATAGTCATATATTAAATAGCATATGTGTTATTATAAAATGAAGATTTGGAAAAGAAATAATAAAATGTGATGTTTAAACAATGCAAGAATGTGTTCCTGAAAATATTAGTTGAATTCTGCTATGGTGAATTAAACCTTGTATATGTGTAGAGTATGAATTCTCAACAGGGGGTGAACACACTCTATGATGGTAGAAATTGGTTCTTGAAGAGGCATAAAATATCTTACTCTTTTTCTATATAAAGCAGGGGTAAATATGTGGAGTACATAAGCAGATACACCATATATCTATGGTATTAAAATCCCATATGGTGTGGTCATTAGGAACCAAATATCTAAAAGTAGTCCTTGAAAGTAGGTGATTAAAAGAAGTTGAAAAAAACACTGATTTAGGAGAAAAGGAAAGAAAGTTATGCTTTTGAATGTATATTTTCAAGATTTTACACATGACAAGAATATTTATAAAAGCTTATTATGCTCTCACAAATTTTGCCTCACTCTTAAAAAGGTCAGTTATAACTATAAGCACTCACAGATAGGTAATGTATTGTAAGGGTATAGGAAAGAAGAAAGGTCCCAAGTGCAGCTCTCCCAGTGTGGGCCTGCAGAGTGAGGAGGCAAGGCAATGGCATGCTCCCATGCTAAGAGTGACAGGTGGAACCCACCTTCCCAAAGGTTGCACTGCTGACACCTTGGGACTGATAGAAAGCCCTGAGACTGGACACGTACTCAGGTGATGGTTATGGGGCATCCTTCTAGGTATTAGGTTCTACAAACAACCCGATAGCCTTCTCCCATTTATCTGCCCAGCGGCACAACCTTGACAAGTTCCTTACTGTCAAGGTTGAGTTCACTGACACAGGCTGGAGCTGCCTATTGAGAAGGGGTTACTATAACTGCCCCCTCGATGCCCCTACTCTAATTCTTCCAAACTTCTATATTTCTCTGAATTGAAACCCTATGTATGCTAAATCCTCTGATCTACACTAAAACAGATGATCACTTGAGATAATTTAATTTTCCCAGATCTCTTTGTTAATTCCTGACATAGTTTTCACCTAGAAGAGGATAACCCATAGTTAAAAGTAAGTTAGAAATATTTTATGTATAATAGAGGGGTGGACAAAGTAGGTTTGTAGTTGTAACAAATAAATAACAATAACTAATAAATAACAATACAACAATAAATTATGTTTTGCAATCCTACTTTTTAATTAGAATTACAACTGTAATCCTACTTTTGCCCACCCTTGTATTTCTTCATAAAATTTGATCAGTTTGATTAATACTATTTTTCATATAACCAGAGACATTGAAATAAAGAGCAAACTGACAGTAACGACAATAACCAGAGGGGAGGAGTGAGGGGGATAACAGGGAAAAGAAGGGGAAGGGTCAACAAGGAACATGTCTAAAGAACACATGGACAAAGCCAAAGGGGGGTAGGATTGAGGGTGGGAGGTGGGGATGGGTACGGAGGGGGGAGTGGTGGTGGGGAAATGGAGACAACTGTACTCGAACAACTATAAAAATTTTTCAAAAGAAAAATATACTGTTTTTCAGAAAACTAAGGTGTTAACTTGTAGCAATTAACAAATTATGTTAAAAGTGAGATATTGATCCCAGAAGAATTAGAATAAGGCATTCTAGAAAAGAAATGAGTGGAAATGCAGGTATTGTATATTAATCACATAATAGTTTCCTAAATCAGTTTTAATGCCTTTTAGTGTCTTTGAAACTATGTAATTTTTCTACTAAGCAAATAATAATGCATATGAATCCAGCTGCATATTTTATTATGAATTAAGATTATTTAAACAGCTCATTCCATATGTCTTTTTTGGTAACAAATATAAAGTTAGTAAAGTAATTAATTGTATTTATATGTTAATTGAACAATCTATTCAGATATATTTCAGGCATTTATTAGTACAGTTGAGCCTTGAGCAACATGGATTTGAACTGTGTAGGTCCACTCACACACAGATTTTTTTTCAGTCAATACTTGTATTGTTTTGATCTATAGTTGTGAGTCTGTAGATATGGAGGGCCAACTATATGAATTGTTCTATGTCATTTTATATAAGGGACTTGACTATTTGCCAATTTTGGTATTTGTGAAGGTCTTAGAATCAATTCCCCATGGATATTGAGGGTCACCTTAAATTTGGGGGGAATTAAAAGTCATACACAGGAAAAAAATGGAACAATGATGCACCAATGCTTTATCTGTTGTAGCTTCTTGCTTTATACTATTGCATTTAGCTCAGCCCTTGACAAAGGGAAGGAAGTGATCATTTGATATTGAAGTACTTGCAGTGTGCAGTTTTTTCTGAAAGTAATCTGACATTGACCAGAATTAGGACTAAGGAACAGGACAGCAGGTGATCTTGTGGGAGAAGATCTGATTTTATGAGACTTCTGGTCAAGATGGAAGCATAGGTAGACACACTGTGCCTCCTCTCACAACCAAAATAAGGACAACAAAAATTTAGAAGCAAAAAAGCAACCAGCACTGACAGACAATTGAATTGTATGGAAGTTCAACAACCAAGGAGTTAAAGTAGACACATTCATCCAGACTAGTAGGAGGAGTGAAGTCGGGCTACCCAGGGGGAGAGGGGTCATGGTGAAAAAAAGGAAAAAGCTGTGGATGGAAGACCCTGGGTGCGCAAGTCAGCAGCTGAAGGACCCAGCAGTAGCACATTCACATGCAGATAAATCAGGTGAAACTGGGGAGCGAGACTGTGCAACCCAGGGCTCCAGTGCCAGGAAATAAAGCCTCAAAACACTGATTGGAAACACCTGTGGGTGTTGAGGTGACGAGAGAAACTCCCAGCCTCAAAGGAGAGTTCATTAGAGAGACCCACAGGGTCTTAGAATGTACACAAACCCACCCACCCAGAAATCAACACCAAGTATGCTTGGAGGAAGCGGCGGAAGTGAATAAAATCTGGCAGAGAGCAGAGCAAGCACCATTGTTCCCTCTCAGACCTCTGCCCCACATATAGCATCACAACCCAGTGACTGGGTTGCCCTGCCCAAGTCAACACCTAAGGCTCTGCCCCTCACTACATAACAGGCACATCAAGACAAAAAAATGGCCCAAATGAAAGAAGAGATCAAAGCTCCAGGAAAAAATACAACTAAGTGACAAAGAGATAGCCAACCTATCAGATGTACAGTTCAAAGCACTGGTGATCAGGATGCTCACAGAATTGGTTGCATTTGCTCACAAATTAGATGAAAAAAATGAAGGCTATGCTAAGTGAAACAAAGGAAAATGTACAGGGAACCAATAGTGATGGGAAGGAAACTGGGACTCAATGGAGTGGACCAGAAGGAAGAAAGAAACAACCAAACAGAAAAGAATGAAGAAACAAGAATTCAAAAAAAGTGAGGAGAGGATTAGGAACCTCCAGGACATCTTTCAATGTTCCAATATCTGAATTATAGGGGTACCAGAAGGAGAGAAGTAAGAGCAAAAAAGTGGAAAAGTTATTTGAAAAAAATAAAAAAAAGAACTTCCCAGAACTTCCCTATTTGACAAAGGAAATAGACTTCCAGGAAGTCCAGGAAGCTCAGAAAGTCCCAAAGAAGTTAGACCCAAGGAGGAACACACCAAGGCACATCATAATTACATTAGCCAAGATTAAAATGAAGGAGAGAATCCTAGAAGCAGCAAGAGGTAAGGAGACAGTTACCTACAAAGGAGTTCCCATCAGACTGTCAGCTGATTTCTCAAAAGAGACCTTACAGGCAAGAAGGGGCTGGAAAGAAGTATTCCAAGTTATGAAAGGCAAGGACCTACATGCAAGATTGCTTTATCCAGCAAAGCTTTCATTTAGAATGGAAGGGCAGATAAAGTGCTTCTCAGATAAGGTCAAGTTAAAGGAGTTTATCATCACCAAGCCCTTATTATATGAAATGTTAAAGGGACTTATCTAAGAAAAAGAAGATAAAAAACATGTACAGTAAAATGACAGCAAACTCACCATTATTAACAACCACACCTAAAACAAAAAGAAAAACCAACTAAGCAAACAGCTAGAACAAGAACAGAACCACAGAAATGGAGATCACATGGAGGGTTATCATCAGGGGAGTGGGAGAAGGAGAGAGGGGGAAAAAGGTACAGAGAATAAGTAGCATAGATGCTAGGTAGAAAATAGACATGGGGAGGGTAAGAATAGTATGGGAAATGTAGAAGCGAAAGAACTTACATGTGTGACCCATGGACATGAACTAAAGGTGGGGGAGAATGCTGGTGGGAGAGGGTGTGCAGGGTGGAGGGGAGTGAAGGGGGAAAAATGGGACAACTGTAATAGCATAATCAATAAAATAAAATATATTTTTAAAAAATTATACACAGATTTTCAGCTATGTGGAGGTAAGCACTGCTAACCCCCATGTTGTTCAAGTGTCAACCGTAGTTACTACTTTAAAAAAAAAATGAAAAAGTCCACATTGGTATGAATTACATTCCTTCCACTGGAATGAAAGTCTGAAAAATCATGTGAAGGGAGAGATGGATAAATTGGTGCCCATCACTTCTCCCTCAACTAATTTGACAGCCAACAGGTCAGGCTGTATGAGTACCTTGGAGTATGAGCACCTATCTGTTTCAGTTTCTCTAGAGATCCCCCAAGATGTCTAGAGGGCTTCCTCATATTGTTGCAGGGCCAGGACTAAGAAGCCAAATCTAGAGAGGAATTAATAGGTTTTTGTTACAAGTTGTGGCAAAGGTTTGGGTCCTCTGGCCTCCTGAAGCTGCTGCTCAGGTGCTGAAAACTTTTATTCCCCTGGGGAAAAAAAAAGTCATACCTGCCCACTGGTTGCTTTTAGTCCAGGAAGGGACAGACTTTCTCCCCGGAGGCTTAATTATCTCCAGGTGGATGGTCAGGAATGGAATCCACCAGCTAGTGAGGAATCCTGATTCAGAGTAGCTTCTTCTTCATGCCCAGTAAAGATTTATAAAAATTTACCAGAAAAATTACAGTTCTCACTGCTACTTCTTATTTGCTGAAGAGTTCATAAATGACAAAATAATATACAATCATGAGCAAGCAAAGAAAAAATATTGTTATCCAAAGGGACTCAGAAACTGAGAATAAGATTCAGAAATCCAAAATTAATATCTGGTTCTAATTTCCCAATCAAGTAGAATTGATGGAAGAGTAGCAGGGCTTTGTTTTTGCTTTTTGTTTTGTTTTGTTTTGTTTTGTTTTGTCTCAAGGATAGGTAATTATGAACTTTCTGAAATTTGGATTAATTTTTTCAAAAAGATGAAATAAAAAGAGTTATGGTCATTGTTGAGAGATAATTATTAATATGGGAGATTAAGTATAAAAATAACTCAAAGAAAGAGTATAAATCATAAGATGCTAGCCACCTGGAGGTGAATAATAAGAGCCTGAAGGAAAAGGGGAATGGATAGAAGAAAAATAGTAATAAATGAGAAAACTTTCATCTGTAAATCTGTAAATTAAAAAGGCTCACTAAATCTTAGAGAGATTAAATGAAAAAAGATGCATTTTTAGGCAAATCCTGGAGACCTTCTTTTGTTGCAAGCATAAAGAAAATTCCTTGGAAGACACTAAACAAGCTTAAATAACCTGCAAAGCCAAGTTCAATAGATTGCTCACTAGATGACTCATCTAAAATATTGGAAAGTAGAAGGCAGTGTGCATATACATATTGTCTGTCCAGAAGGTATCCAGCCATGTGATATGAAAAAATAGAGACATATATTGAAGATACAAGAGACATTGTACATAGGACAATGATGCCTCAACGCCCTTCAAAGTAGGCACCATGGAACCTCACACAGTTCTTGCAGTCATATCATTAGCTGCCCTGTCGTATTTTCCTGAACCACATCAACATTCTGAAATCTCTTCCCTTTCAAAGGTGATTTTAGTTGTGGGAAAAGCCAGAAGTTCCAGGGCACCAAATCTGGTCTGTAGCAGGGCTGAGTCACCTGAGTGATTTAATGTTTTGCCAAAAAACTCTGCACAGAATGTGAAATATGAATGGGTGTGTTGTGATAAAACTGCCAATCATCATTTACGCACAGTTGTGGCCTTCTGAATCATTTCAATAGTTTCTGCAGAGGAATGTTCAACCTTAGCACAAAATTTGATGCGGAGTCATTGCATTTTGAATGTGATGGCCACAGAGTACATGCTCACTCCATGACATTTACATCCTCCATTGACTAGTACAGTGAAGTCATCATTGTTCACTCTTGTGCATTCCACTCCACTTTCCTTGGCTGCCAGGTTACATTGATGTTGTGCAAAGTGTTCTTACTATATTAAAATGGCTGGGCTTTTTCCAAACAGACAATTTATTATATGTGTGTGTATATATATATGTGTATGTACATATATACATATATATTCAAGTTGGTGTTATATTCATAACAGTGTTAAAAATGCATCTTAGATAGGAAAAGATTAAGAGAATATTCCAACCTTGGTGTTTTCTTTGAGGAAACTACTCAAAAGTATGCTAACAATAAGTTCATGATAATCTATAGGACTGGGTAAGAGAAGATGATAGAAAAGTAATGAGTATTGGATCTAAATGGAAGATGATAAAATTGTTAAATAAGCATCTTTGAAAAAATTCAGGAATGCAACAAACTGTAATTAAATTTGTGTGTGATCTCAGAAAGAGCAGGATTCAAGAAGGGGTGTGATACTGATGGAAAGCAAGGTTTTAGATGTACTCTGAAATAGTAAATTGGATGGGGTCTGAAGGATGGGCAACAAGTAAATCTGTATAGGAGAGGAGCTTGAAATGATTCAAATTTGATGCAGTAATAGACAGTATAGGTAGACTTATGATCAATTGAATAAACTGGAGGATTAGAAAAGCAGAGTAGAATGTCCACATTAAGAAAGAGAAATAGAAATCAACAACAATTTGACCAAGCCAGAAAAGGCAAGAAAAAGTTCAAAGATGAAATAAGAATGGCATACATACAATAAACAAGAAACATAAGGCCAAGTATTACTTTGGTACATTAAATATGGGCAGGTTGACTTTTTCTATCAAAAGATGTAGAAATTTGATTATATTTAAACACAAAATCAAAAAGTATATATTTCATAGAACACACATACAAAGTGGCCCCAAAAGGTGTCTGAAAATCATCTCAGTATGAAACAACTAAAAATAGTACCTAAATATTAAATAATTTTAAATACTTTGCAGAATGTGCAAAAATTAAGGAATATTCTCAAGGCCAAAAATTATGATGTGAGTATAGAATGCCCAATGGTCACTAAAGCCTGTGGCTACCCTGAGGGCATTCACATATCCTTGTTACCTAGAACTTAGAAAATCAGGACTGAAGAAGAGGCTGTGCACAGTGGAGTGTCAGAACAGAGACTCTCCAGTAACATTAAGATGCATAATGGTTTGTACCTCAATGAAAGAAGGAAGTGATAAGGAAAATGTCTCTCTTGACCTGAACTCCAGATAGATAGGAAAAGAGTAAGCTCTACTGAAAATGTGTAAGCACAATCCTGCCCTGACACGGGATTGGAGGTCCAAGTCACATTACTTTCAGGGTTTGAGAAGCATAAGCCATAAAATTGATTTAAAGGATTACCAAATTTGTAAGATAACCATGCACCCCAACAGAAGCAGTCCTTTCTGGAAAGTGCACACTAAAACAGGTCTTGAAAATCTAGAAAAAAATAATAATTTCTTGGCAAAGTGTAAACTACCAAGTTGATGCACAAGTTTTAAACCCTAATGAGAAAAACATGGGAAAGCTTCAATCCACCATTACAAAAGAAAGTGGACCCATTTGGTTTTCCTGCTGGATTTTACCTACTTTCAAAGATGAGATATTTCTCATTTTATTTAAATGATTACAGATCATACAATGGAGAACCTATGAGTATGATAAAACTAGCGTAAGTTTACTTACTCTATCATACCAAGAAAACTTGGTATGATAGAGTAAGTAAAATTATAGACTAATTTTATATATGACAACTACAAAAAGTATGAAGAAAATATTATCCAATAAAATCCAACAGATTACCATCACCATTTAGGGTTTATTCCAGGAACATCAAGGACTCTTGTGATATATTTTACTACCTCAACAAATTGAAGGCTAAAATTCTCTAAGTACAGTTGGAAGAGAAGCAAAGCCCTTAAACATAGAAGAAATTAATAATCAAAATTCACTGCAACCATTATGTATGAATGCTGAAAAAACTTTCATTGAAAATAAGGAGCAAGAATTCCTCTTATTCCCACTTCATTAGTTAGTATATTACTATACAGCTGTATCATGGTAGCTGATAGATTAATCCAATTATCTCCAAAATCAAACTTGAAAATAATCTTATCTGTTTTGCAAATGAAATATATAAATTTTAATAAAACCCAGGGTACCTTATTAAAAATATTGAAATTAATAGAAGAATCTAGTGAAGTTGTTAAAAAGAAGCAATATAGATACATCAATAGCTTTTCTCTTCACTGGAACTAACTAGGTAGAATGGTAAGAATAAATAAAAATTCTAAAAGCAAAATGCATTTATATTAGTGACTGGAATATTAAATGGATAGAAATAAATTTCACAGAAACAATAACATCTTTATGGGGACAATTTTTATTTAAATATATAGTCCAAATGAGTACAAAAGACTATAGTAAGTATAGTGTGATCCTGGATATGAAGACTTGATATTAATCTTTCTAAAGACCTATTTTGTATGTAAAAGATAAAGAAATCATAAAGACAGAATTTTGTAACCAGATGATTTAAAGTGCTTATAGAGTGAATGCCACCAAAGTTAAAAATCAAACTATTGATCAGGGAAGAAAATATTTGCAGTTCTAGGCCCTGGCTGATGTGGCTCAGTGGATTGAGTGCTGGCTTGGGAACCAAAGGGTCATGGGTTCAATTTCCAGTCAGGGCACATGCCTGGGTTGCTGGCTCTCTCCCCAGTTGGGGGCACATGAGAGACAACCACATA
>PVKU01010459.1:0-46783 GCA_004027475.1 Anoura caudifer | reverse complement strand
TCCAACATCCGAATTATAGGGGTACCAGAAGGGGAAGAGGAAGAGCAACCAGTGGAAAACTTATTTGAACAAATAATAAAGGAGAACTTCCCCAATCCAGCAAAGGAAATAGTCTTCCAGGAAGTCCTGGAAGCTCAGAGAGTCCCAAAGAAGTTGGACCCGAGGAGGAACACACCAAGGCACATTATAATTACATTAGCCAAGATTAAAATGAAGGAGAGAATTCTAGAAGCATCAAGGGATAATGGGACAGTCACCTACAAAGGAGTTCCCATCAGACTGTCAGCTGATTTCTCCAAGGAGACCTTCCAGGCAAGAAGGGGCTGGAAAGAAGTATTCCAAGTAATGAAAATCAAACACCTACATCCAAGATTGCTCTATCCAGCAAAGCTGTCATTTAGAATCAAAGGGAAGATAAAGTGCTTCTCAGATAAGGTCAAGTTAAAGGAGTTCATCATCACCAAGCCCTTATTATATGAAATGTTAAAGGGACTTATCTAAGAAAAAGAAGATAAAAAATAGGACAGTAGAAAGACAGCAAACTCACAGATATTAACAACCACACCTAAAGCAAAAGCAAACTAAGCCAACAGCTAGAACAGGAGCAGAAACACAGAAATGGAGATCACATGGAGGGTTAGCAACAGGGGAGTGGGAGGAGAAGAGAGGGGGAAAAGGAACAGAGAATAAGTAGCATAGACAGTGGGTAGAAAATAGATAGGGGGAGGGCAAGAATAGTGTGGGAAATGTAGAAGCTAAAGAACTTATGACACATGGACATGAACTAAAGGGGGGAATGTGGGTGGGAGGGGGTGTGCAGGGTGGAGGGGAATGAAGGGGGGAATGGGACAACTGTAATAGCATAATCAATAAAATATAATTAAACAAAAAAAATTTATTGTTCAGTTACAGTTGTCTTTATTTTTCTCCCATTGCTCTGCCCTGCCCTACCCATCACCCCTCTCCCACATTCAATCCCCCCTTCTCTTGTCTTTGTCCATGGGTGCTTTATACACATTCCTTGCAAGAAATTTCTTTTTTTTTATTTCTAAATATTTTCTTTTTTTTTAACAATTAAAAATTTTTTTTCAATTACAGTTGACATTCAGTTGACAGTAATGTTGAATGTCAAGTGTAATTGAAAAAAAAAAAGAAATTTCTAAACAGAGAAAGAAATAAGCCTGGTGGTGAAAGACAAATACTGTATGATCTCACCTATAAGTGGAACCTAATCAACAAAAGAAACAAGCAAGCAAAATACACCCAGAGACACTGAAAAAGAGAACAAACTGACAGTAGCCAGAGGGGATGGGGGAGAGGGATAATGGGGGGAAAATAGGGGAAGGGACATCAAGGAACATGTACAAAGGACACATGGATAAAGCCAAAGTGGGTAGGTTTGAAGGCGGGAGGTAGTGATGGGTGGCACAGGTGTGGGAGGGTGAAAATAGAGACAACTGTACTTGAACAACAATAAATAAATAAATAAATAAATAAATAAATAAATAAATATTAAAGTAATTACTGAAAACAAAGAAAGAACCTAAAACATTAGGAAGAAGAAATGATAATAAAAAATATGGATGTTATAATGTCTATTTTCTCTTGATATTTTAAAATTATATGAGGTCTGCCCAGAAAGTATCCAGCCATGTACTATGAAAAATAGGGACATTTACTGAAGAAGATACAAGTTACAAGAAACATTGTCCATAGGACAATGACACCTCAGTCCCCTTCAAAGTAGGCACCTTGGGACCTTACACAGTTCTCCCAATTGCCATCAGCTGTCCCATGATATTTTTCTGAATCTCATTGAAATCTCTTCCCTTTGAAAGGTGATTTTAGTTTTGGGAAAAGCCAGAAGTTGCAGGGCACCAAACCTGGGCTACTGGGGGGCTGAGTCACCTGGGTGATTTGATGTTTCACAAAAAACTGAACCAGAGATGATGCATGAACAGGTGCATTGTCATGATGAAGCTGCCAATCACCCATAGATGAAGTTGCCCATAGTTGTGGCTATTTTCATTGTATTATTTCTCTCAACCAATGAAGAACATTGAGGTAGTACTCCTTATTAATTGTTTGGCCTGAAGGGGCATACTCATGATGGACAACACCTTCCCAATCAAAAAACACAGTTAAGGCCCTGGTTGGTGTGGCTCAGTGGATTGAGCACTGGCCTGCAAACCAAAGGGTTACTGGTTCAATTCCCAATCAGGGCACATGCCTGGGTTGCAAGCCAGGTCCCCAGTAGTGGGGGTGCAAGAGGCACCCACACATGGATGTTTCCCTCTCTTTTGCCCTCCCTTCTCTGTTCTCTGGAAATGAATAAATAAAATTTTCAAAAAACAAACAAACAAAAAAAACCCCCCAAAACCCACGGTTAACATGGTCTTGATCTTGCTGAAACATTGCTGTGCCTTCTTTGGGCATAGAGAACCAGGCGACTTCCATTGGGATGACTGGGCCTTCATTTGCAGATCATTGCTATGGGCTCTCAATTCATCTCTGGTTATGACCTTCTTGAGGAAATCTGGTTCATTAGTAGTGGTTTGAATCAAGTCATTACAACTGCAGCACAAAGTCCCTTCTTCTCTGGTAGCAGAAGCTGTGGAACAAATTTTGTCACAACACATTTCATGCCGAGACCCTGCATCAAAATCTCGGACATGGTAGTTTTTGGAATCCCCAGATCAGCTTCTAGTTCTTGCAATGTCAGTCACCGATCTTTGTTGATTGCAGCCCATATATGTTCAACATTCTCAGGTGTTCTGCTTGTTGTAGGCCTTCCAGAACGTGTATCACTTTCAACAGATTTTTGCTCATCTTTGAAATGTTTATACTACACTTTCATTTGCATTGCACTCATTGCATTGTCCCCAAAAGCCTTCAGAATCATCCAAATTGCTTCTGTGGAGGAATGTTCAAGCTTAATGCAAAATTTGGTGTAGATTCACTGCTCTACTTGCTTAGTCATTTTGAATGCAATGGCCACACTGTACACATGTTCACTCTATAGTGTCTACCACTCCCACTGACTAGTACAGTGAGGTCATCATTGTTCACACATGTGCATGCCAGTCCACTCTCCTTGGCTGCCAGGTTACATCAATACCATGCAAACTTTTCTTGTTATATTAACAATGGCTGGACATTTTCCAGACAGACAGAGCTCTTATTTGATATTTTAAACAAAAATTACATTATCTGATGTTGTACTGATGTGGTTTTCAATATGTGTAGAAGAAATACTTAAGACAATTATACTTTAAACTAGGTAAAAGAAACTGGTAGCATGACAACAACAGTAGACTGATAAGTTATATATATATATGTATATATAATACAAACAATAAAGTAAACTAAAAATATGAAAAATAAAATAAAATAATATTTAACCACTATAAAACTATACAAAGAGATAAACTCAAAACTCTATGTGTAAATCAACATAAAATTTTAAAGAATGCTCACATACTATAAAGAAAGAAAAAATAAAACAAGGAAAGATAAAAGCAGAAAGAACAAAGGGAAAACCAAAAGTCAAATGGCAGGTTTGAGCCCTAATATTAATATTTATATTAAATTAAATTAAATGTTCAAAACACATAGTTTAAAGTTAAAAGACAGAGGCTGATAAAGTATATTTAAAAACACAAATTAATTTCTGTCTATAAAATAATCACTTCATACTTCAAATGTAATGATAGAGACAGTATAAGAGTAAAAGGATGGAAAAATATATACCATGAGAACATTAAGAAAAAAAATCAAGAGTTACTATGTCAATATCAAGCAAAGTTCACTAAGAGCAAATAAAATAAGACAGAAAAGGACATTGTATAGTGGTAAAAGGCATGATCCCCAAAGAAAACACATCAATTAATATGCATGTAATAAACAACAGAAACATAAAATATGTAAAGCAAAAATTGATAGAACTGAAAGAGAAATGGACAAATCAAAATTACAGTTGGAGATTTTAATACTCCTTTCTCACTAATTGACAATACAACTAGACAGGAAATCAGTAAGGTATAGAAAATTCAACAGCAATACCAAACAACAGGTTGACATAATCTATTATCTATCTATCTATCTATCTATCTATCTATCTATCTATCTATCATCCATCCATCCATTTTTCTGAAATTCCTCTTAATAATAGAATACATATTCTTTATGAGTGCCCAGGAATGTATAACAAGATAGACTAGTTTTGGGCCCAGTAAAATCCTAAATAAACTTAAAAGAATTTAAATCATACAGATTATATTCTGTGATCACAACAGAATCAAATAATCAATAACAAAGATAATAGCAAAGTATGCAAATATTTGGATACTAAGAAACACACTACTAATAGTACATGAGTCAAGTAAGAAGTCTAGTGGGAAATTAAATAACACATTGAACTAAATAAAAATTAAAATTCAATAGAGCAAAATTTGTGAAAAACATCAAAACAGTGCTGAAAGGAAAATTTACTGTGCCAAATTTATATATTGGAAAAGAGGAAAATCTCAAATCAATAATTATACTCCCACTTCAATAATCTAGTAATTGAAAAGAAAAATATGAGCTTAAAGCCAGCAGAAAATAGGAAATAATGAACATAAGAGTGAAGTTCATGAAAATGTAAGCAGAAAAACAGGGGAAAAAAGTAAATGACAAAAAGCCAGTTCTTTCAAAAAGTGAATAAAATTGACAAATATCTAGCAAGACTGACAACAAAGAGAGAAGACAGAAATTACCATATCGGGAATTAAAACAAAATGTAACTACTTTCCTACAGACATTAAAAGGATAATACTAAAAGGAGTAAATATTACAAACATATATGTACACATAAATTTCAGAACTTTCATGTAGTGGATCAAGCAAAAAAAAAAAATACCACAAACCATTCTAATTATCTTGGTATGCCATAGATAATTCAAATAGCTCCATAACTTCTTAGAAATTGAATTAATAGTTTAAAAACTGAGAACTGGATAGTATTATACTAAGTGAAATAAGCCAGTTGCTGAAAGACAAATACCATATGATCTCACCTTTAAGAGGAATCTAATGAACAAAATAAACAAAACAGAACCCACAGGCATGGAAATGTGGAACAGACTGACAGTGACCTGAGGGGAGAGGGGAGAGGGATAATGTTGGAAAGAAGGGGAAGGGGCTAGACAAAGAACATGTATGAATGAGCCATGGACATGGACAATAGTGTGGGGATTGACTACGGGAGCTGGGGTGGGATGGGTGGAAGAGGTTAAAGGGGGAAAAGTTGGAACAACTGTAATAGAATAGCAATAAAAAACCTGAAGACAAGATGGTTTCACTGAAAAACTCTTCCAAATGTTTAAAGAAGAATAAATAGTAATCCTACATAATCTTTTCCAAAAAATAGAAACACAGAGAACATTTTCCAACTTTTTTATGAAGTTGATATTACTATAATATCAAAACCAGACAATGACAGTTGTCTGGTTTCTTACAAAAGAGAAATCTACCAATCAAAGTATCTGAAAAATATATACAGAAAAATCATTAACAAAATGTTTAAGAAATAATGAACAAAATATTAATAAATAAAATTCATCAAAATATAAAAACAATTATATGACATGATCAAACAGAGTTTGTTCTAGGAATCAAACATAGTTTGGCCCTGGAGGGTGTGGCTCAGTGGATGGAGCACTGGCTTGCATACCAAAAGGTCACAGGTTTGATTCCCAGTCAGAACGCATGCCTGGGTTGTGGTCCAAGATCCCCATGTGAGAGGCAACCAATCACTGTATCTCTCACATTGATGTTTCCCTCTCTCCCTTGTTTCCCCTCTCTCTAAAAAGTAAGTAAATAAATAAATAGTAAGTAAATAAAATATTCTAAAAATGTTTTGATATTGCAAAACTTTAATCAATGTAATCCACCATATTAATACAACAAAAAGAAAATAACATGATCATATTAAATGACAGAGAGAGAACACTTGACAAAATTCAACACTCATTCATAATAGAAACTTTCAGAAAGTAGTAACACAGGGAGTTTCCTCAAATTAATACTGAGCATCTACAAAATATCTACAGCTAATATCATACCTAACAATGAAAGACAACAATTTCTCCTTAAGATCTGAAACAAAGCAAGGATGTCTGTTCTTCCCACTCTTATTTAACATAATGCTGGAAATCCTAGTCAGTGCAATGAGGCAAGAAAATAATATAAATGAAATGCAGATTAAAAAGAGAATTTAAGCCCTGGCTGGTGTAGCTCAGTGGATTGAGTGCGGGCCTGCAAACCAAAGGATCGCGGTTCGATTCCCAGTCAGGGCACATTCCTGGGTTGCAGGCCAGTTCCCAGCAGGGGACCCATGGGAGGCAACCACACATTGATATTTCTCTCCCTCTCTCCTTTCCTTCCCCTCTAAAGATAAAATAAATAAAATCTTTTAAAAAAGAGAGAGAATTTAAAACTTTCCTTATTTGCAGATGACATAGTTGTCTACCTAAAAATTCCAAGGCATCTACAAAAAATCTTAGAACTAATAACTAAGTTCAGCATGACCTCAGAATACAAGAACAATATAAACAAATCAATTGCATTCTTATATACTAACTATAAGCACATTGGCACTAAAATTAAAAGGGCAATACCATTTAGAGTTACACAAAAATTATAATACTGAAGTATAAAGCCAACAAACCATGCACTGAAAACTACAAAATCCTGATAACAGAAATCAAAGATGATTTAAATAAATGTAGAGACATACCATGTTCATGTAATAGAAAATTCGACATACTAAGAAGTAAATTCTCACCAAATTGGTCTATAGATTTACCACAATTCCTATAAAATTGCAGGAAGATTTTTATAAATAAAAACAAGGTAATTCTGAAATTAATCTGTAAATCTAAAAGAAAGTAGAATAGTAGAATGATTTAAAGGAGAATAAAGTAAGAGGAATTAGTGAATACAATTTTAAAACATATATAACAACAGTAATCAAGACTGTGATACTGGTAGAGGAACAGATGCAAAGATCAATGGAACATAGCAGAGAAAATAGAAATAACCTCACACAAGTACAGCCAACTGATTTTTTTTACAGAGGTGCAAAAGCAATTCAATGAAGGAAGTATAATCCTTTCAATTCATGGTGTTGGCAAAATTGGATACTAATAGACATAAAGAACCTTGAACAAAATCTTGTGACTTATACAAAAATTTCAAGATGGATCACAGACTTCAATGTAAAATGTAAAATTATAAAACATTTAGAAGGTAACATAAGAGCAAATCCTTGCAAGCCAGGGCTTGTTGAAGTCTTAGATATGACACCAAATCATACTCCATTAAGAAATCAATAAATGGGATTTCATAATTTTTTAAAAAATTACAAGCCTTGAAAAATCCTATTAAGAGTATATAAAATCAACCTACAGGCTAAGAGAAAACACTTGTAAAACCACAGATTTGACAAACTTCTCATATCTATAATATGTATTAAATATTTCAAAACTCAAGAGTAACAAAACAAACACTTTAATTAGAAGATATGCAAAGTCATGACCGGATATTTCATCCAATATGTCAAATTCATGACAAGATTTTCAACATTGCTAGTCACTAGGGAAATGCAAATTAAAATTACCATTAGATATCAATACAGAACTATCAGAATGATAAAATAAAAAATAGTGACAACACCAAATATTGGCAAGGATGCAAAACACTGGATTGCTCATACATTGCTGGTATTAACTTATTTTTGGAATTTTCTTTTTTATTTTAATGTTGCTCAATTACAGTTGTCCCAATTTCCCCCTGCTGCTCTCCCCTGCCCCCTCCCTCAGTTAGTCCCCACCCTGTTGTCCATGTCCATGGGTCCTTTATACATGTTCCTTGACTAGACCCTTCCCCTTCTTTCCCCATTATCCCTCTGCCCCCTCTCTTCTAGTCACTGTCAGTTTGTTCCTTATTTCCATGTTTCTGGTTCTATTTTGCTAGTTTGTTTTTTTCATTAAGCTCCACTTATAGGTGAGGTCATATGTTATCTGTCTTTGGCTGCTTGGCTTATTTCACTTAGCTTAATACTTTCCTAACTGGAGAGTATTATGCTGGTATTAATTTAAAATGGTAGAATCACTCATCTATAAATGGAACCTAATCAACAGAATGAACAAGTGAGCAAAATATAGTCAGAGTCATTGAAATTAAGAATAAACTGACAGTAACCAGAGGGGAGGGGAGAGGGGAATAATAGAGGAATGAAGGGGGAGGGTCTAGTCAAGGAACACAAATAAAAAACCCATGGACAAAGCCAAAGGGGGAAAGGAGTAAGAAGAGAAATAGGGCTGAGTGGGGCAGAGGAGAGTAATGAGGAGAAAATGGGGACAACTGTAATTGCAGAACAATCAAAAGTGAAATAAAAATAATAAAATGATGGAATCACAATTACCAAATGACCCAGCAATTATATTCTTGGACATTAGTCTCAGGGAAGTGGGAATTCAAGCTCAACTTGTGTACAAATGGGGATTCATTTGTACACAAATATTTATAGAAGTATTACTCAAAATGGTAAAAAATGTATACAATCTAAATGGTTGTCAATTTTTGAATGGCTAAGCAAACTGTAGCATATCCATATCACAAATTACCACTCGGCAATTAGAAGCAATACACTATTGATACATGAAAAAACCTAGATGAATCTTCAGAGAAGTATGCTGAGAAAAAAAAATCTCCGAAGATTACATAATGTCTATTTCTATTATATAATATTCTTGAAATTACAAAATTATAGGAATGAAGAACAGGATTTAGGTAGGGGCTGGGGGCCAGAGGGAAGTGAATGTGTTAACAAAAAAGCAACATGAGGGATCCTTGTGGAAATGCACTATATCTTAACTACATCAAAGTCAAAATTTATTTGTGATGTATTCTAGTTTTGAAAGTTTTCATTATTGGGGAAACTTGGTAAAGGGTACACAGAATCTCTCTATATTATTTGTTATAATTTCATGTGAATCCACAATTATCATAAAATAAAATTTTAAATATAAAAAAGATAAGAGCTTGTCATATATAGTTTCAAAACCCTTTGATGACTCTCTAGTAGCTCAGTATAATACAATGTCCTTCAAGATCAAACTCCTGCTCAGTTATTTCCCAACCCCTACTTTCTACCATTGCCTCCCTATTTCCCCTCCCCTACTCAGACCATTAAATGTTCAGAGCAGCCATAAACATCTATAGGGCTTATGTGAGTTGTTTTCTAGTCTCACAATTTAGAAGCTTTGTGCAAATTAAATTAAAGATGCCCCTAGTAGAGGTATCCATATATTGGGGATCACAGACAGCTGGACATAGAATGGAGTATATTTCTATCAGTACATAGACCTTTATTGATTCTCACCTTGCCAGTGACAATATATCTTTTACTGCTCTTAAGTCCTTAAAATTCTATTTCCTGAACAATGGTTGTTATGATTATTCTTGACTGAGTGCCCCTACCCATCCAACAAGTTTTATAATTGTCTGCTTTTCTACCTTGGTGAAATGGACAATTTCTAGAAAAATATAATCTTCCAAAACTGAATAAAAAGGAAGCAGAAAGGCTGAGCAGACCAATAACAGCTGGAGAAATCAAAGCAGTCATAAAAAACTCCCAACATACAAAAGCCCTGGACCAGACAGTTTCACAAGAGAATTTTACAAAATATTTCAGGAAGAGCTAACCCCTATACTTCCCAGATTTTTCCAAAAAATCCAAGAACAGGGAAGACTCATAAACTCTTTCTATGATGCCAGCATCATCCTAATCCCAAAACCATATAAAGATACAAAAGAAAAGAAAACTACAGGTAAATATTGCTGATGAATATAGACACCAAAATCTTTAACAAAATATTAGCAAACCACATCCAGCAACACATTAAAAAGATCATGCATCATGATCAAGTGGGATTGATCCCAGGGATGCAAGGATGGTACAGTATTTGCAAATCAATAAATGTAATATATCACATAAGCAAAAGGAAAGACAATAATCATATTGATAGATGCAGAAAAAGCATTTGATAAGATACAGCGCTCATTTATGGTAAAAACACATAACAAAGTGGGAATAGAGGGAACATACCTCAATATAATAAAACCCAATGCAAGAAATTTACAGTCAACATCATACTCAATGGGCAAACATTAAAGGCTTTCCCAGTAAGAACAGGAACAAGACAAGGATGTCCACTTTCATCACTTCTGTTCAACATAGTACTGGGAGTCCTAGCCACAGCAATCAGACAAGAAAAAGAAATAAAAGGCATCCAAATTGGAAAGGAGGAAACAAAACTGTCACTGTTTGCAGATGACATGATAGTGTACATGAAAAATCCTATAGACTCCACCAAAAAACTGCTTGACCTAATAAGTGAATTTGGCAAAACAGTGGTATACAAAGTCAATATTCAAAAACAGAAGGCTTTTTTGTATACCATCAATGAAATATCAGAAACAGAAATCGGGGGAAAATTCCATTTGCTATAGCAACAAGAAAAATAAAGTACCTAGCAATAAACCTAACAAAGGAGATAAGACAGTGGTACTCAGAAAACTACATAACACTGGAGAACGAAATTATGGAAGCCACAAACAAATGGGAGCATATACTATGTTCATGGATTGGAAGAACTAACATCATGAAAATGTCCATACTACCCAAAATAATTTATGGATTTAATACAATCCCTATTAAAATATCATTGATATATTTCACAGATATAGAACAAACATTTCAAAAATTTATATGGAACTACAAATGACCCAAATAGCTGTACTAATTTTGAGAAAGAAGAACAAAGTAAGATGGACCACCTACCTGATATCAAACTATATTACAAGGCCATGGTAATCAAAACAATTTGTTACTGGCATAAGAACAGACACATAGATCAATGGAACAAAATACAGAGCCCAGAAATAAACTCATGTCTTTACGGTCAATGAATATTTGACAAAGGGCGCAAAAGCACAAAATAAAGTAAAAATAGCCCTTTAAACAAATGGTGTTGGGAGATCTGGACAACTACATGCAAAAAAAAAAAAAAAAGAAACTCTATCACTAACTTATACCATACACAAATATAAACTCAAGATGGATAAAGGACTTAAATATAAGTTGTGATACCATAAAAGTCTTAGTGGAGAACATAGGCAGGAAAATCTCAAATATTCCATGCAGCAATATTTTCACCAATAAATTCCCTAGAGCCAGGGACATAAAGGAAACAATATACAAATGGGACTCCATCAAAATAAAAATCTTCTTCGTGGCTAAGGAAAACATCAGCAAAATGAAAAGGGAACCAATTGTATGGGAAATATATTTGCAAATGATACTTCAGACAAGGGTTTGATATCCAAAATATATAAACAAGTCACTTGACTCCAGGAAGACAAACAATCCAATTAAGAAATGGGCAAAGGATCTCTGTCTTCAAAGAAGATGCACAGAGGGCCCTGAGACAGATGGAAGGATGCTCAGCATCACTGGCCATCAGAGAGATGCAAATTAAAGCCACAATGAGATACCACTTCACACTCATCAAAATGGCCATCATAAACAAATCAACAAACAACAAGTTCTAGCAACATTGTGGAGAAAAGGGAACCCTAGTACATTGTTGGTGGGAATGCAGACTGGTGCAGCCACTGTGGAAAACAGTGTGGAGTTTCCTTAGAAAGCTAAAAATGCAACTACCTTTTGACCTGGCAATTCCACTGCTGGAATTATATCCTGAGAATCCTGAAACACCAATTTAAAAGAACCTATGCAACCCAATGTCCATAGCAGCACAGTTTACAATGTCCAAGTGCTGGAAGCAACCTAAGTACCCATCAGTAAATGAGTGGATCAAAAAACTATGGTACATTTACATAATGGAATTCTATGCAGCAGAAAAAAAGGAGCTCCTACCCTTTGCTACAGCATGGATGTAACTGGAGAGCATTATGCTAACTGAAATAAGCCAGGTGGTGTGGGACAAATACCATATGATCTCACCTATAAGGGGAACCTAATCAACAAAACAAATAAGCAAGCAAAATATAACCAGAGACATTGAAATTAAGAACAAAGTAACAGTAACCAGAGGGGAGGAAGATAATAATAGAGGAAGATAATGGGGGAAAGAAGGGAAATAGTCATCAAAAACACATATACAGGCCCCGTAGACAAAGCTAAAGGGGGTTAGGACTGAGGGTGGGAGATGTGGTGGGTTGGGTGGGGTAAAGTGGTAGCTGGGAAATGTAGACAACTGTACTTGAACAAGAATAAAAAAGAAAGAAAATACATTATTTTTTTTTTAAATTGTCTGCTTTTCTGATAGTATACCCTTGTAGGTTAGAAACTGTTAGTGGACAGGGAATCTATCTGCATTATCAATCTCCCCAGGGCCAGCACAGGGCCTGGCATAAAATGGGTGCTCAGGCAGTGCTTTGAAACTGTACCAATTTTTCTGAGCTCCTCCACTAAGTCCTTTCTTTCCCCCAGCTTTCTCTGACTCTCATAAGCTGAAAGGCTGAAAAGGCACTTTATGGATCTAGGTGAGTTGAAAACAGTACCTTGTTCAAATCACTAAAGTGCTTGGATCATTGTATGTACCCAAGTCAACTGCTTCTCAGGATGCCTTGGATTTAACGCCACAAAGTGGACTGGTAAGATTATACCTCATAGCTCCTGAAAATGAATAAAAGTAATTGAGATGAAGCCATCTATGCAAGAGGTCCTCTCTGGCTGTCAGTAACCACAATGAGCTGCACCATTTTCTGCTTTGTATTTCAATTTATAAGCCTTCTTCAGAGGAGCACTTCACTGTTTGTCCCTTTATTTATTATTTAGTTCTTCATAGATTTTTAGAAACATATCCTTTGCCTTAAAAGCATGGGGGCAGAAGTCCAAAAAATGTACCATTAATTAAAGATATTTGAAATGATGGACAAAAACCATAATAAAGAAGAAAAACAAGAAATGCAAAAAAAAAAATGCTGCCTCATTTGTTGCACCTTTTTTTTTTTCACAAGTTCAAAACTGGTCTCAGCATGTTTGGCATATATGCTTTTATTGAGCTCCTTTTCTTTGCAGAACCCATGAGGGGCTTTTGATATAGTTGACAAAAATGAATGCAGGCACAGGGAAAGGATCATTCAACAACTAGTGGCAGAGCTGTGACCTCCCTCCCAGCTACCTTACATAAATGAACAAAAAATTTATTTTCCCACTGGAAATGCTGGAAGCAACAGAGAAATGTGGCCCTCAGCTATCAGCTTTCACCAGGAATTTCCTCTTTTGAAGAGAGCTGCTTTGCCTAAGGTCATGCCCCTATCCCAGAGCTAGGACAGAGAGGTATGCCTCCAAAGTGTGGTAAATACTGGGATATAAAGGTTTGTCATCTTACCCCAACTCTGGAGACAACCCTGGAGAATAATTCCAGTTTTAGAATTCCCTAGGCCTCTGCTGTTACTGAATCATGGTTCAATTCTCTGTCAAAATCCTACTTCTTTTCCTTCCTTTTTATACCCATTGATCTCAAGATGTACCTCCTGCATGCTATACTATGACTCTGATTTCCAGGGACTCCAAATTGTGGCATCTTTCTTCAGCATTCCCAGAGTAGATCTTGAATGTATTTAGGCTCCTCTGCTAGGTGGTGAGTTTCTCACAGGCAATAACTTTGGGGTCTTATCCACATATAGCTCATTGCCTGGCAAGAAATGTTTACTATGCCTAGCATAGTAAAATGTCCAGGAAATCTTGGTATAATTTAATTTAATAGCCCTTATAATGAAATGAATGACTGTGGAAAGTGTTCTCAGAAATGTAGTGATTCCAAAAAAGTAAACACTGCTAGCATCTATCCATCATCTATCTATCCATCTATCATCTATCTATCTATGTATCATCTGTGTATCTATCTAGCCATCTAGCTATCTATTCATCTATCAATCATCTATTTATCTAATTATCTATTTATCTGTCCAATCATTCTCAGTTCAGAATCCTTAAAGATAAGTATTCTTAGCCTCATTTTGCAAATGTAGAAATGAAAGCTCAGTGTGGTTAGGTACCTCTGCCCAAGTTCCCCCAGTTAGCAAATGGCAGGGACCAGATTTAAAATGAAGTGTGGCTGACACCAAAGCTTGTCTTTCACGAGACCAAAAGAGATAGCTTTACAAGGAAAATGTGTTGGGAGTTGATGTCCTTTACCTCTCATTTGCCTCTTTTGATTTCTTGCAAAATTTTAAATGAGAATCTTGTTTTGGGACCATGTGAAAATAAGAAGTGAGCTTTAGGACTTTTAAAAAATTATACTAAAGAATGCCATATGAGGAATTCCTTTTTTGTTTTTGTAATGCTAAACTCATTTTTATTCCCAGTCAATTCTTATACATTTTTATTAAAAATTTCTAATATAAAATATAGTATACAGGAAAGAGTATAAAATATATGTAAAGTTTAATGCATTGTATAATGAACAACTATGTAATAACCACTGAAATCAAGAAATAAAACATTACTGTTTCCCTGGAGTTTCCCCATGTATTCCTAGACAATTGTAACCCTTGCCTCTCCCCCAATGGTAATCATAGCTTGGTTTTTACAGTAATAAATTCTTTTTTACAGTGATACACATGGGTTTGTATCCCTAAACAATTTAGAGTAACAGTTGACAAACCATGGCTTGTAGGCCCAATGCAGCCGACTGTTTGTTTTGCAAATGGAGTTTTATTGGAGCACAACTGTGCCTGTTCATTTATGTATTTTCTATGGCTGCTTATAAGCTGAACAGCAGAGTTGAAGAGCTACGGCAGAGACCAAGTATGGCCTATAAAGCTTTAAATGTTTACAATACAGCCCTACACGCAAAATGTTTGCTAGTCTGTAATCTAGATTATTGTTGTTTTTCTTTTTGAGGAGTATCACAAAATAAGCCTTTTTGGCAACTTGCTTTTTCCCCCTTAACATTATATTTGTAAGATTCATTCACAATGAATCTATTCACAAGCATGCATCAACTGCTAACATATATAAAGAGCAATTATGAATTTTATATTCCTATTTAAATTTTTTATTACTTTGTATTGTATTTTTGAAGTATTTGTAAAAATACATCCAGTACAGAAGATATGGAAAAAGAAAAAAGTAGAAATAATAAATATAATTTGGACTTCCAGACAAGATGGAGGTGTAGGTGGACACATTGTGCCTCCTTGCACACCCAAAATTAAGGACAATGAGAATTTAGAAACAAGAAAACAACCAGAACTGAGAGAAAATTGAACTGTATGGAGGTCTGACCACCATTCATCCAGATCGGTAAGAGAGGTGGAGTTGTGGCAGGAGGAAGCAGAGGTTGGTGGACCTGGATTTGCAAGAAGCTGCTGGCAGACCCGGGCCTGCAGGCAGCAGCTAGCAGACCCCAGGTGCAAGGCGGCTGGATGACCAGGCAGTCCCACATTTGCACACAGGTAATCCAGGCAAAAAATGGGGAACAAGACAGAACTTGCAACCCAAGGCCCCAGAGTTGGGAAATTAAAACCTAAAAACACCAAGACCCCGCCCCCACATACAGTGTCACAACCCAGCCACTAGGCTGCATTGCCCTGGTGAACACCTAAGCCTCCACCTCTCGTAGGTAACAGGTGCAACCAGACCAAAAAAAAAAAAAAGGCTCAAATGGGAGAACAGATCAAAGCCCCAGACCCAATTCATCTAAGTGACCAAGAGATAGCCAACCTATCAGATGCACAGTTCAAAGCACTGGTGATCAGGATGCTCACAGAATTGGATGGTTTTGGTCACAAATTAGATGAACAAATGAAGGCTACAATAAGTGAAATGAAGGAAAATGCACAGGGAAACAATAGTGATGGGAAGAAAACTGGGACCCAAATCAATTGTGTGGACCAGGAGGAAGAAAGAAACAAACAGAAAAGAATGAAGAAACAAGAATTCAAAAAAATAAGGAGAGGCTTAGGAACCTCCAGGACACCATTAAATGTTCCAATATCTGAATTATAGGGGTACCAGAAGAGGAAGAGGAAGAGCAACAAGTGGAAAAGTCATTTGAACAAATAATAAAGGAGAACTTCCTGATTCTGGCAAAGGAAATAGACTTCCAGGAAGTCCAGGAAGCTCAGAGAGTCCCAAAGAAGGTGGACCCAAGGAGGAACACACCAAGGCACATCATAATGACATTAGCCAAGATTAAAATGAAGGAGAGAATTCTAGAAGCAGCAAGGGATAAGGGGACAGTCACCTACAAAGGAGTTCCCATAATACTGTCAGCCAATTTCTCAAAGAAACCTTGCAGGTAAGAAGGGGCTGGAAAGAAGTATTCCAAGTAGTGAAAGGCAAGTACCTACATTCAAGATTGCTCTATCCAGCAAAGCTATCATTTACAATGGAAGGACAGATAAAGTGCTTCCCAGATAAAGTCAAGTTAAAGGGGTTCACCATCACCAAGCCCTTATTTTATGAAATGTTAAAGGAACTTATCTAAGAAATAGAAAAAGATCAAAATTATGTACTGTAAAATGACAACAAACACAACTGTCAAGAACTGAACCAGAAAAATAAAAACTAAGCAAACAATCAGAACAGGAACAGAATCGTAGAAATGGAGATCATGTGGAGTATCTCAGTGGTGAGGTGGAGGGGGAGCATGGGCTGAAAATACACAGGGAATAAGGAACAAAATTGGTGGGCATAAAATAGACAGGGGAAGGTTAAGAATAGTATAGGAAATGGAAAAGCAAAAGAACTTGTATGTACAACCCATGGACATGAATTAAGAGGGAGAATTCTGGAGGGTGGGGGCTTGCATGATGGAGGAGAATAAAGGGAAGAAAAAAATTGGGACAACTGTAATAGGATAATCAATTAAATGTACTTTAAAAAAGAAAATAAAAGCTCAGGCAAATTATTTTATTCTCTGATTTACAAGCCCATGAGTTTTCTTTCTAAGACCCTGTCATTGTAGCTTCTTTTGGTTATTGGAGTCATAGATATATCATTCATTCATTCATTCATTCATTCAATGGATGCTTAAGGGAACTCTATAATGTGCCTGTAAATGTCTTAAGTAGGAATATGAATAGAGTTGAATACCAGTGCTTACCTGAATAGAAATTCCAGTCCAATGGGTTATATAACAATGGAACAAATAAATCCACAGATAAATAAATAATTTAAAAATTACATAAGTGTTTCAAAGAAAACAAATATGGCATTTGTGGAGAATCTAGTGATGGTGGTAGAGGTGATGTTGGTTGTGAAAAAAGCTGGGAGCAGAGGATGAAACACTGACACCCACCCGTAATCTCCATGCAGGCTCCCTCACTTTTTCTCTTTGACAAAGGGCTTTAGGTTCCCAGCTTATCTGTCCATATTTTTTATTGGTTGGTACCTAATAGGGCCTATTTACTCTGCCTGATTTTTTGCAGAGGTGCACTGTCTACTTTCTCTTCTTAAGTCTCACAATCAAAGTGAACCCTACCTAGCCTCAAATTCTCACAACTCAAGCACATCTAACATGAATGTTATTTTGTCTGACACCTCCATTCTCACACAACTTCTGCTTTAGATACTGATCCACTCTGAATTATTGATCATTCTGCCCATTCCTTTGTCATATCATTCCTGTAGGCCTATGGCAGGTGTCTTGGTTGGACTAAGTTCATTGCTGCCTCTTCTTCCTGACAAAGGTTCAGCTAATCAAGGATTCATGCCAACAAGGTCCCAGGGAAGCTTACTCTAGTCTGAATTTTATCTTCCAAACACATTTTAGGACAAACTTCATCTTACATTTTTTGAGCCTTTTCTTCTTTCAAAATTCTACATTGCCCTGTGCACTTAACTTCCTAAGGATGATTATACTAATTCAAAATTGTCTGTTTACTTATATAATGTCGCTCCTATACTGGGAGTTTCTTGCAGACAAGGATAAGATTTGATTTATGTTTGTTTACCGAGTATCTAGCACAAGGCTTGGTAAATGATGTATGGATAGAGTTAAATTCCAGCTACCACCATGACTGATCCTATTACTTTCTCTAGTTTAAAATGTTCATTCCAATTTGACTCAGTAATATAATTTTAGGGAAATGTTAAAAAATTAATTAGAAATGGAAACTAATTAGTGGACAATACTTCCAATTGCAGTGTTTTTATTTTTTATTTTTATTAAATTTATTGGTGTGACATTGATAAAAATTATATACATTTTAAGTGTACAGTTCTATAGTACACCCTCTGCATATTGCATTGTATACCCACCTAAAATTTCGGGGATCATTTCTATATTCATTGCAGTGTTTTAATGCCATTAAAATAATTTTGAAGAAAATCAACATAGAAGAATGTTTAAGATATATTCAGCGGAAAAGCTGTTGTAAAGCCATTACAGAAAATTAAAAGCTTACCCTGGCTGGTGTGGCTCAGTGGATTGGGTGCGAGCCTGTGAACGAAAGGGTCACTGGTGCAATTCCCAGTCAGGGCACATGCCTGGGCTGCAGGCCAGGTGCCCACTGGAGGGTGCATGAGAGGCAACCGCACATTGATGTTTCTCTCCATCTTTCTTCTCCCTTCCCCCTCTCTAAAAATAAATAAATAAAATCTTTAAAAAATAAAAGCTCTATGACCTCAAGTACTTTGTTTTTTATGATTATATATGTATCTATATCTATGTATCTATAGACACACACACACGTGTAATATTCACAGAACAAAAGGAAATTCACCAGCACTTTGACATTGGTATATCAGCAATCATGACTTTATTTTCTTATGTGTCATGTCATGTAATTTTCAAATTATTTACCATAAATATTATATATTTTGAGAAAAGGATAAGTATCTACATTTCAGAACTCATTGTATAAAACTATAGAGAATCTAAACAAATCAGAGTAAAGCAAGATGACCACCTTTCTTGTTTTGGGCCTCACACACCTAGTGATATAGCCCATGGTACCATTGACTTAACTGAAGGCCTTCTGGCACTTGTTAACACTAACTCAACTTTGCTGATGATAATTTTCTGAATCTCCTAAACAATTAGTATGCTTTCTCATCTTTTGCTTGTGTAGAAAAAAAATAAACACTTTTCTTCTTTTTATGAGGTATTAACTCTCTTTTCATTCTTTTTTTGTTTGTTTTTCTATTTTCTAGGGAAAAGAAAAGTTGTGAAGGCATTCTCTTTTTTTTTCTGATGCAGTTTGCCTATTAGCAGACAAATAACACTTTGAATTGTCATGTTTTGGGCTGAGCTCTAGTACAGAAAAGTAACAAATATGTAAATTTTTTCATATAGATTAATAAGGAGAATGAGGAAGGCGGGCAAAAAAAAAACAAGATATGGATTGAGAAAACAGTGTGCTGAATATACCTATTACATGTCAGAAACCGATGCATACTGCTTATATAGATGCTTCATCACCCAATGGTCACACCAACCATTTGGGTAAAGCACTGTTTTCTTTGACTTACAGATGAGGAACTTAAAGCCTAGAGAAAAGAACAGGTCTTAGTGTTGGTCAATAGGAGATTATTTGGTAGAGAAAAACTCTAATATAACATCCTTCCTCCCTTCTCAAAAGAAATAATTCATTAGCTGTTTTAATTAATTAAAACAGAGCAAATGGAAATGAGCTTAAATTTCAGCAGGAGAAATTAAGTTAGACTTAAAAAGAAATTGAAAATGAGAATTCTTAGACAGTGGAATCATCTGCCAAAAGCATCTTGTACTACCTCTTCCTGCAGAAAATGAACAAACTATCAAGAGTCCCCATCTTCTCAAATTCACTTTTCCTACAATAAATATTTGCTTGCAGCAAGCACAGGGGCTTAATGTTAGGCTGATGAAATGGACAAGTCTACTTTGGGCTGGGCTTAGAAGGAAGGCAGTGAGAGATCTGCATTTCTTTCATAGATAAGATTAAGTCAAGTAACATGAAATCTGGAGTGTCCAGAACAACAGGCAAAGAAGAAATCATCTGTACTAATTGTGTATTTAGGGCCACAGTAAGACATTTAAGGGCACTCAGCACCAGTAAGAATTCAAGAGTCACTCTTCCCATATGTCAGGGGTGTCAAACTCTTTTTCACCGGGGGCCACATCAGCCTTGTGGTTGCCTTCAAAGAGCTGAATGTAATGTCAACTCCTTAACAGTTAAGGAGTAGTTACATTTATACAGCCCTAAAATTATTTCCACCCTTTGAAGGCAACCACAAGGTAGATGTGGACCCCGGTGAAAATGAGCTTGACACCCTTGCCATATGTATTTGAAAACACAAACCACACTGAAGCATAAAAATCAAGGAATCAAAGTCCACAATTTTCTTAATAATGACTTCTTTGAAGGTTTATACTTTGTTTTGTTATTTAATACCAAGTCTGAGAATATTCTGAAAAAGTTTTTTTTCTTGTAGTATCTATTTGCTAGTGTCCTAGCATGAATTTGGCCTGCCTATTTGATGACCCTGTTTAAATTTCACACTCCTCACAAATGAAAAAAATCTGCTTTCTCAAACTCTGGGCCACCAGCCCCATACATAACCATCTGTGGCAAAATTTCTCAGCCTGTACTCACCTAACCCCAAAGAGGATAATTTCATGATAGATGAGAAATTCTTTGGTTTAGGCCTTTGATGGAGTTACCTTGTATGACCCCAATATATTTTGGATGGATTTGCTGAAATTCTTGTACTTATTTTTTAAAGATTTTATTTATTTATTTAGTGAGAGGGGAAGGGAAGGAGAAAGAGAGGGAGAGAAATATCAATGTGTGGTTGCCTCTCACGCACCCCCTACTGGGGACCTGGCCCACAACCCAGACATGTGCCTTGATTGGAGTTGAACCAGTGACCCTTTGGTTTGCAGGCTGGTGCTCAATCCACTGAGCTATATTGGCCAGGGCTGGAACCCTTACACTTTAATTTATGAGAGGTAAGAAAGACATTTTCTAAGCAAAGAAACAGGTACAGAAAAGAGAAGCATTTCAACTAAGACACTCTGTTAAAGGCTGTGTTCAAATTCTAGACTTGTCTCTCCACCTTATTTATCTTGGGTATGAGAAATACAAAAAAAAATAAGGGCTTTGTTAGCTGTTTATTTTAATTTTAATTTTAATTTTATTTTATTTTAAACATTTTTATTGTTTATGGTATTACACTTGTTCCTGTTTTTTCTCCCTTTCCCCACCTCTACCCAGCCCCACCCTCTCCTCTCCTCAAGTTGATCTTCACATTATTGTCCATGTCCATGGGTGGTGCATAAATGTTCTTTGGTTAATCCCTTCACCATCTTTCATCCTGTCCCCACCCTCTCCTTTCCAGCAGCTGTCAGCCTGTTTTATGCATCTAAGCATCCGTTACTATTTTGTTTTAAATTGACAATTTTTTACTTATACATGACCCAAGTTCAAGTTTTGAATTAATAAAAATTACTATTCCATTTCTTTAAGAGATTCCTATTTATTTGTGTCCTATCCTTCCTGGTGATGATGCTTGTAATAATGCCTAGATTACAACTGTCAGACTGAATCTTTTCCTCCAACAACACTCATAAACCAATGGGCTCAAGACTGAGGTATTATTTGATGCTTCAAAATGTGCATTCTGCTCTGACTTTTATTTTAACCCCTACTCCTGTTACCAGATTTGAACACCCAAAAGCTAGAAGGTCATTAGTCAAATATGCTTAAAAGAACACTGGGGACTACAAAGAGTAGAATGAAAGAAAATTGGCACTTATTTTCAGGCCTGAAGTGAATATATATATATATATATATATATATATATATATATACACACACACACACACACACACACACACACACACATATCAGGTCAGAAGCTATCTGTGCATGTAATATGAAAAATAGAGGCATTTATTAAAGAAGATACAAGAAACAGCTGATTTATCAAAAGTAACTTTGCAGGACTTCTGGCCAAGATGGAGGTGTAGTTGGCACACTGTGCCTCCTCTCACAACCAAAATTAAGGACAACAAAAATTTAGAACAACAAAAAAAAAAAAAAACCCAAGCAGAACAGATAGAAAATTGAATTGTACAGAAGTCCAACAACAATTCACCCAGGCCAGTAAGAGGGGAAGATTCAGCAGCTGGCAGAGAGGGATCATGGCAAGAAAAAGCAGTGGCTAGTGCTCCCAGATGTGCAGGCTGAAGTTGGCACACCCCAGGCCCACAGGCAATGGTTAGCAGACCCTGGGCATGGGGACACAACAAGCAGACCCAGCGAAGCATGCAAGGTGGCTGACTGAGGCAACATATTCCTGCGCAGATAAACCAGGCAAAAATGGGCAGCAAGACAGACTGTGTAACCCAGGGCCCCAGTACTGGGAAATAAAGCCTAAAAGCACCGATTGAAAACACTTGTGGGGGCTGAGGAGCCAGGAGAGACTCCCAGCCTCACAGAGGGGACTGAAATCCAAGAGAGAGCAGAGCAAGTGCCATTGTTCACTCTCTGACCCCACCTGCACGTACAGCATCACAACTCCTTGACTGGGCTGCCCCGCCAAGAAATGGAAAACTTACATGTAAAAATAATAAAGGAAAACTTCCCCAATCTGGCAAAGGAAATAGACTTCCAGGAAGGCCAGGAAGCTCAGAGAGTCCCAAAGAAGATGGACCCAAGGAGGAACACACCAAGGCACATCATAATTACATTAGCCAAGATTAAAATGAAGGAGAGAATTCTAGAAGCAGCTAGAGATAAGGGGCCAGTCATCTACAAAGGAGTTCCCATCAGACTGTCAGCTGATTTCTCAAAAGAGACCTTCCAGGCAAGAAGGGGCTGGAAAGAGGTATTCCAAGTCATGAAAGGCAAGGACCTACATCCAAGATTGCTCTATCCAGCGAAGCTTTCATTTAGAATGGAAGGGAAGATAAAGCATTTCCCAGATAAGGTCAAGTTCAAGGAATTCATCATCACCAAGCCCTTATTATATGAAATGTTAAAGGGACTTATCTAAGAAAAAAGAAGATCAAAAATAGGACATTAAAAAGACAGCAAAGTCACAGATATTAACAACCACACCTAAAACAAAAGCAAACTAAGCCAACAGCTAGAACAAGAACAGAAACACAGAAATGGAGATCAAATGGAGGATCAGCAACAGGGGAGTGGGAGGAGGAGAGAGGGGGAAAAGGTACAGAGAGTAAGTAGCAGATGGTGGGTAGAAAATAGACAGGGGGACGGCAAGAATAGTATGGGAAATGTAGAAGCCAAAGAACTTATGACACATGGACATGAACTAAAGGGGGAATGTGGGTGGGAGGGGTGTGCAGGGTGGAGGGGAATGAAGGGGGAAATGGGACAAATGTAATAGCATAATCAATAAAATATATTAAAAAAAGAAAAGAACTGTCTTGCTAAGACCTTTCTTTTCAGTGCTCAAAATAGTATGGTAAATATTATCCCTTAATAAATAGCTATTGAATAAAAAATAAAAAATTAACTTTGCAGGCAAGAAAGGATTAAAAAGAAATATCCAAAGTCATGAAAAGAAGGTACCTACAGCCAAGACTGCTCTACCCAACAAAGATACTATTTTGAATTGAAGACAGATAAAGAGCTTTCCAGACAAGAAAAAACTAAGAGAGTTCATCATCATCAAATCATTATTATATGAAATGTTAAAGGGACTTATTTAAGAAGAAGAAGAAAATCAAAACTATGAACAATACAATGGCAATAAATACATATCTATCAACAATTCAATCTAAAAAAAAAAAACAAAGAAAACAAGAAGAACAGAGTCAGAATCATGGATACGGAGAGTGTTTTGATGGTTGCCAGATGGGAGGGGGGTTCTGAGGAATGGGTGAATTGGTGAGGGGATTAAGAAGTACCAATAGGCAGTTACAGAATAGCCACAGGGATGTAAAGTACAGTATAGGAAATGGAGTAGCCAAAGAACTTATACATATGATCCATGGACATGAACAATGGTGGGGGATTGCCTGAGGGAGTGGGGGGTGCTGGGTAGAGGAGGACATGGGGGAAATTGAGACAACTGTAATAGCATAATCAATAAAATATAATTTAAAAAGGTATAAGAAACATTATACATAGGACAATGATGCTTCAGTGCCCTTCAAAGTAAGCACCTTGGGACCTCACACAGTTATCCCAATCACCATCAGCTGCCCCATCATATTTTCCTGAATCTCATCAATGGTCTGAAATCCCTTCTCTTTCAAAGGTGATTTTAGCTTGGGGAAATGCTGGAAGTCAGAGGGAGACAAATCTGGGCTGTAGAGGGCTGAGTCATCTGGGTGATTTGAAGTTTCAACAAAACCTCTGCATGAGACATAGTATATGTGCAGGTGCTTTGTCATGATGAAGCTGCCAATCACAAATTGTTTATAGCTGTGGCCTTCTGAATCATATGAATAGTATTCATGGAAGAACATTCTGGCTTAATGCAAAACTGGATTCAGATTCATTGTTCTACTCAGTCATTTTGAACGCCACAGGCACATGGTACACAAACTCACTCAATGGTGTCTACCATCCCCACTGACTAGTACAGTTAAATTATCATTGTTCATGGCTGCACATTCCAGTCCACTATCCTTAGGTTCCAGGTTACATCGATATCATGCAAATTTCTCTCATTATATTAAAAATGGCTAGACTTCTGGCCAAGATGGAGGCATAGAGAGACACACTGTGCTTTCTCACACAGCCAAAAGAAAGACAACAACAATTTTAAAACAAAAAATGAGAACTGACAGAAAATTGAACTGTATGGAAGTCTGACAACTGAGGAGTTAAAGAAGACACATTCATCTAGACTGGTAGGAGGTGCAGAGCTGGGCAGAGAGGACTCATGGCAAGGCTGCAGCTGGCAGACCCAGCAAGGTGGAGGCTGGTGGACTGAGTGGTCCCACATTCATGCACCCATAAACTGGTAGGAACAGCTGGGGAGTGAAACAGACTGTGCAACTCAGGGTTCCAGCATGAGGAAATAAAGCCTCCAACCACTGATTGAAAACACCTGTGGGGGTTGAGGGGGCAGTGGAGAAACTCCCAGCCTCACAGGAGAGTTCATTGGAGAGACCCACAGGGGGTTAGAACTTACACAAGCCCACCCACTAGGGAATCTGCACCAGAAGGGCCCAATTTGATAGTGGGTAGCAGAGGAAGTGACTGAAAACTGTCAGAGAGTGGAGCAAGCACCATTGTTCCCTCTCAGACCCCTTCCCCACATACAGTGTCAGAATGCAGCGACATGGGTTGCCCTGCCCCGGTGAACACCTAAGGCTCTACCCCTTACTATGTAACAGGCATGATGAAAAAAAAATGGCCCAAATGAAAGAACAGATCAAAGCTCCAGAAAAATACAACTAAGCAATGAAGAGAGAGCCAACCTATCAGATGCACAGTTCAAAACACTGGTAATCAGGATGGTCACAGAATTGGTTGAATTTGGTCACAAATTAGATGAAAAAATGAAGGCTACAATAAGTGAAATGAAGAAAAATGCACAGGGAACCAATAGTGATGGGGAGAAAACTGGGACTCAAATCAATGGAGTGGACCAGAAGGAAGAAAGAAACATTCAACCAGAAAAGAAACAAGAATTCAGAAAAATGAAGAGAGGCTTAGGAACCTGTAGGACATCTTTAAATGTTCCAACATCCAAATTATAGGGGTACCAGAAGAAGAGGAAGAACAACAAATTGAAAACTTACTTGAAAAAATAATGGAGAACTTCTCCAATCTGGCAAAGGAAATAGATTTCCAGGAAATCCAGGAAGCTCACAGAGTCCCAAAGAAGTTGGACCCAAGGAGGAACACACCAAGGCACATCGTAATTACATTAGCCAAGATTAAAATGAAGGAGAGAATTCTAGAAGCAGCAAGGGATAAGGGCACAGTCACCTACAAAGGAGTTCCCATCAGACTGTCAGCTGATTTCTCAAAAGAGACCTTACAGGCAAGAAGAGGCTGGAAAGAAGTATTCCAAGTCATGAAAGGCAAGGACCTACAATGAAGATTCCTCTACCCAGCAAAGCTTTCATCTAGAATGGAAGGGCAGATAAAGTGTTTCTCAGATAAGGTCAAGTTAAAGAAGTTCATCATCACCAAACCCTTATTATATGAAATGTTACAGGGATTTATCTAAGAAAAAGAAGATAAAAATATGAACAGTAAAATGACAGCAAACTCACAGTTATTAAGAACCACACTTAAAACAAACAAGTAAAAAAAAGCAAACTAAGCAAACAATAGAATAGGAACAGAATCACGGAAATGGAGATCGCATGGAGGGTTATCAACAGGGGAGTAGGAGGAAGAGAGAGGGGGAAAAGGTACAGAGAATAAGTAGCATAAATGGTAGGTAGAAAATAGACAGGGGGAGGTTAAGAATAGTATAGGAAATGTAGAAGCCAAAGAAATTATATATATGACCCATGGACATGAACTAAGGAGGGGCAAGGAATGTGGGTGGGAAGGGGTGTGCAGGGCAGAGGGGAATAAAGGGGGAAAATAGGACAACTGTAATAGCACAATCAATAAAGTATATTAAAAATGGCTGGACTTTTTTCGATAGACCTCATACACATACACATATATATGTATGATATATTTATATATATCATATGTATCATTATATATATACACATATATATGATTCTAGAAGATAAATTTGAAGAAACCAGCTTGTAGCCAAAAAATAGAGATACATTATGACTCCTTTCCCTTCCACTTTTTATATTCTTTTCCTCTCTTATAAAAAGCAGTCTCTTTCCTATCAACATGTTTTGTACAGAGATAACTGAGAAACCTTGATTTATTAAAATTTCTCATATTCCTTTAAAATAATTTTCCTTAGCTTAAAGATCCACACTGGAGAAGCTTAGCTTTAAGAAGAAATGTCTAAAGGAATCCCCCAAGATTGTAGGTTCAGAGGAGTTTTACAAATGCAACTTTAGGTTTCTACCACTGAGAAAGGTGTTCTGTAGGTGGAGGCATCCTATTGTACCCTAGAAGAAAGGGTGGTTGGCTATGGGTCTTGCAGTCATTGACTGAGACTTAAGGAGGTGAGTTGCACCTGATATGTGAGGGAAAATCCAAGAACAAAAAGGGCCATTTACATTTTTATTTAGGCTGCTGTTGATGGTTCTATAAAGAGACTTGGAGGTCGGTGGAAGTTACAATTCCAAATACTCCTAAAAACCTGGAGCAGCCTTTCTGCCACTCTCTTCCCCCTTTTTATTCCATGGTCCATGGCCATGAATAAGTAGGAAAAAGGCAGGAATCTTTTTTAATAAATCCAAACATAATTTAAAAAATTAAGGTGGGAACAGCCAGCTTCTTCCATCAAGGCAATAGTTGGTCACTGCAGAAGGTGAATTGCCATGACAACACTCTGAGAGACCAAATCTGGCTGTAAGGGTACATGTAATGTTACTGCCTGTTCCCCACAGTGCAGAATGGGGAGAAGGAAAATGTAAAATTCCTGGGGGATTAGAAGAATTTCTCAGATAGAAAAGAGGTTTCCATGAGTAGCAAGCTACAAGCAGGGGTCAGTGCCCACATTATGGATCTGGTGCTTGCATTGCATGCAACACATAAATACAACCTCAACATTTTATTGTGTAGAGCTTGTGTTTTCTGAGAAACAGAGGGTACCCATCCAATTAACTCCTCTATCCCCCTGAGGCTTCCAGCAAAAGATATCGTAGTGATTAAGAGTCCAAAACAAAATTTTCTGCCTATGGGCAAGAGATGAAATCCAAGCACACATCAATCTGACTCCAACCATTCTCAATCACAGTCCTTTCACTGTTTACTAGCAAAGGTAGGAATAGGCCATATGTTAATTGAAAGAACCCACAGTTTCTCTCAGTCAATCCCTTATAGCAAGATCAGGTTTTTCAAAATTATTACCTAATTTTTCAAAATTCCAAAGGTGGTTATACTTAAAAATAGACTTTAAGTTAAAAATTGTCATAAGAGACAAAGCAGGTCATTACATAATGATAAAAATGTCAATTCAAGAGGAATATGTAACAATTATAAATATACATGTGCCCAACACATGAGCATTTAAATATATACAGCAAATATTAACATTATTAAAGTGATAAATATATAGCAATGCTATAATAGTAAAAATATTCAATACTCCATTTTCCATAATGTATAAATCATCCAGAGAGAAAATAAATAAGAAAACAGAAGACTTGAACAATACTATATATCAAAGAAAACTTACAGATATATAGAACATTTCATCCATCAGTAGCAGAATATACATTCTTCCCAAATGCACACTAAACTTTCTTCAGGAAATGCTTATTAATTTTACAAATGTATCACTCTGGTTGGATATGTTGATAATGCTGGAAGCTATGCACATGTGGAGGCAAGGTTTTATGGGGAATCTTTGTACCTTCCTGTTAATTTGTTTTTAAAACTAAAACTGCTCAAAAATAAAATTAAAAAAATCTTAAGAATAAACTTAATCAATGAGGTGAAACTCTTGCACACTGAAAACTACATAACTGACAAAAATTAAAGCAGATACAATGTATGGAAAGATGACCCACATTAATGGATTGGAAGAATTAATATTTTTAAGATATTCATCTTAAGTGACCTACAGATTCAGTGCGATTCCTATCAAAATTCCAGTGGCATTGTTCTTTATTTTTATTTTTTAAAATACTTTATTTATTTATTTTTAGACAGAGGAGAAGGGAAGGAGAAAGAGAGGGAGAGAAATATTAATATATGAATGGCACTTGTGCACCCCCTACTGGGGACCTGACCCACAACCCAGGCATTTGCCCTTACTGGGAATCCAACCGGCAAACCTTTGGTTCTCAGGCTGGCACTCAATCCACTGAGCTGCACAAGCCAGAGTTGTTTTTTACAGAAATAAAAAAATATACCAAAATTCTCACAGAATAATGAAAGAACCAGACTAGCCAGAGTGATCTTGAGAAAGAAGGATAAACCAGAAGATACTAGACCTCCTGATTTCAAAATATATTACAAAGCTCAGTATTTATAATGATATGGTACCAGCATAAAAACAGACACATAGACTAGTGGAGCAGAATACAGAGCTAAGAAATAAACCCATGCATAACAGTTATCTAATCATTAGCAAGAGAGTTCAAAATACATAATGCAGAAAATATATTCTCTGCAATAAATGGTGTTGGAAAACTAGACAATCATATCCCAAATGATGAAACTGGGACACTGCAAAAGTTATCTCCAAATAGATTAAAGAGTTAACTTAAGATCTGGAACCACAAAACTCCTAGGAGAAAACCCAGGGAGAAAGCCTTTTGACATTGATCTTGGCAATAATTTCTTGCATGTGACACCAAAAGCATAGGCAACAAAAGCAAAAAGAGATAAGTGAGACTGCATCAAGCTAAAAACTTTCTACACAACAAGAGAAAAATTGACAATATGAAAAGACAACCTACAGAATGTGGAAAATATTTGCAAGCCATATATTCAATAAAGACTTAATATACAAAATACAGGATCAGGCACAAATAATGCCCCACATTTTTTTACAAAATCTTTTATTATAAAATCATAAGTATGAACTTCTGTAACATAACAATATCATCGTCAAGCACACCATATGACATTTTAGGTGAAATGTTCAATTAAAACTATAAATTAATACACCCATATTATTACCCTACCAACCACACTGAAGCAGGCATTATTTCTGCCAGACCCTGTACACAAGGAATTCCTGTAACTCAATAGCAAAAAATCAAATCACCTAATTAAAAATGGGACAAGATATTGAAAAGATATTTATCCTAAAAGTACATACAAATGGCCCATTTGTATATGAAAAAGTGCTCAACATCACTAATCATCAAGAAATGTGAGTCAAAACCACAGTAAGATATTGTCTCATACTTTTTAACATAGCTATTTTACAAAAAGATAAGTATTGGCAAATATATGGCAAGAGGAATCCTTGTACAATTAGTGAAAATGTAAACTGGTGTAGTCAGAATGGAAAACAATGTGGAGGTGTCTCAAAAAATTCAACAAAACAAACAAACAAGCATAATATAACCAAAGACACTGAAATTGAGAATAGGCTGACAGTCACTAGAGGGGAGAGGGGAGGGAATTTCAGGGGAAAAGGGGAAGGGTTTGGAGCAACAAGTATAAAGGACACATGGACAAAAACTGGGGGGGGTGGAAATGGGAGGGAGGTGGGGAGGGCTGGGGCGGTGGGCTGGTTTGGGAGTAAAAGACAGAAAACTGAACAAGAACAACAATTAAAATAAAATAAAATAAATAATAAAATAATAGAACTACCATATAATTTAGCAATCCCACTTGTGAGTATATATCCAAAGGAATTTACATAAAAATCTCAGAGAGTTGTGTGCATTCCTAAGTTAATTGTAGTATTATTTACAATAGCCAAGACATGGAAGCCACCTAACTATCCATTGATAGAGAAAGAAAAAATATATATCAGGATATTACTTATCCTCCAAAAAAGTAGGAAATTCTCTCCACAGCATAGATGAACCTTGAATAGAGTATGCTATATGAAATAAGCCCAGGCATAGGACAAGTACTACATTCTACTACTTATATAAAGAATCAAAAATATTGAAAACTCATAGAAGCAGAGGGTAAAATGATGGTTACCATGAACAGGTAGAAGGGGAAAATGGAAAATGATTCATAAAAAGGTACAAAGTTTGAGTCTGCAAGGTAAGTCCTAGGGATCTACTGTACAGCATAGTGCCTATAGTTAACAATACTGTATTCTGTACTTAAAAATTTTCCAGTGGGGTTGATTTTATGTTAAGTATTCTTATCACAAAAATTTGTATTAGTAATAATAACAATGGCACAAGAAAACTTTTGGAGGTGATGTATATATTTATGACATATATTGTGATTATGGTTTCATAGCTATATACTTATCTTTGAACACATCAGGTTATATACCTTAAATATGGATAGTGTTTTGTATGTCAATCATACCACAATGATGTGCTTTTAAAAACTGCATCAAAGTACACAATCAAGAAAGTGAAAAGGAAACCCATGGAATGGGAGAAAATGTTTGCAAATAATATATTTGATACATGGTTAATATTCATAATATGTGAATACCTCCTAGAACTCAACAATAATTGAACAACCCTAGTAAAATATGAGCAAAGAATTAAATAGACATTTTTCTAATGAAGATATACATATAAAAACATGCTCAACATCACCAATCGCTAGGGAAATGAAAATCAAAATTACAATGACATATTACTACACACCCATTAAGATGACTATTATTAAAAAAACAGACAATAAGAAGTGTTGGTGAGGTTGTGTAGAAATTAGAACCCTAGTGCAGATGGTAATGGAAAACATCTGGAAGTTTCCCTAAAAATTAAAATATAGTATTACAATATCATCATGCAATTCCACTTATAGATATAAAAACAAAATAATTGAGAGCAGGGTCTCAAAGATATATTGTATGCTTATGTTTATAGCAGGATTATTCATAACAGCCAAAGGTGGAAGACCCTTAAATTTCCATCTATGGATGAATGGATAAACAAAAGTGGTATATATGCACAATGAGATATTTTATCCTTCAAAAGAAAGAAATTTTGACATATGCTCCAAAATGAATAAGCCTTGAGGACATTATGCTAAATGAGGTAAGGCAGTCACAAAAGTACAAGTACAGGATTACCCTACTTATATGAGGTACCTAGAGTAGCCAAATTGAGACAGAAAGTAAAATGGTAGTTGCCAGGGACTGAGCTGGAGAGGGGAATAAGGAGCTATTGTTTAATGGTTATAGAGTTATATTTTTGCAAGATGAAAAGAGTTCTGAAAATAGATGATGGTGATGTTTGCACAGCAATATCAATACACTTAATGTAATGAAAGTGTAAATTTTTTAAAAAGTGTACATTTAAAAATGATTAAGGTGCTCTGGCTGGTGTGGCTCAATGAACTGAGTGCAGGCCTGTGAACAGAAAGATTGCCAGTTTGATTTGCAGTCAGGGCACATACCTGGGTTGCTGGTAGTTCTCTAGTTGGGGGTGTGCGAGAAGCAACCAAGAGATATTTCTCTCACATATCGAAGTTTCTATACCTCTCTACCTCCCTCTCTTCTCCTCTCTCTAAAAATGAATAAATAAAAAATTTAAAAAATAATAAAGGTGATAAGTTTTATGTGTTTTCACCATGAAATGGAAAAATGGTCATATTTTTAATTTTTTTAATTTTAATTGTTGTTTGTGTACAGTTTTCTGTCTTTTACTCCCATCCCAGCCCACCACCCCAGCCCTCCCCACCTCCCTCCCATTTCTACCCCCCCCTAGTTTTTGTCCATGTGTCCTTTATACTTGTTGCTCTAAACCCTTCCCCTTTTCCCCTGAAATTCCCTCCCCTCTCCCCTCTGGTGACTATCAGCCTGTTCTCAATTTCAGTGTCTTTGGTTATATTATGCTTGTTTATTTGTTTTGGGGATCATATAGTATTCATCTCTCACATCCTGGCTTATTTTGCTTAGCATAATGCTCTGCAGTTCTATTCACGCTGTTGCAAAGGGTAGGAGCTCCCTCTTTCTTTCTGTTGCATAGAATTCATTGTGTAAATGTACCATAGTTTCTTGATCCATTCATTTACTGATGGGCACCTAGGTTGCTTCCAACACTTGGCTATTGTAAATTATGCTGCTATGAACATTGGGGGGAATAGATTCTTTTGGATTGGTGTTTCAGGGTTCTTAGGATATAATCCTAGCAGTGAAATTGATGGGTCAAAAGGTAGATCCATTTTTAGTTTTTGAGATACCACTTTACACCATTCAGAATGGCCATCATAAACAAAGTAACAAACAACAAGTGTTGGAGAGGTTGTGGAGAAAAGGGGACCCTAGTGTACTGTTGGTGGGATTGCAGACTGGTACAACCACTATGGAAAGCAGTATGGAAGTTTCTAAGAAAATGGTCATTTCTATATTATTTGTATTTCACCATAATTTTTAAAATAAAATTGTATTGGTAATATGATACTTGTTAAACAACTAGCAGAATGTTTGACTCAAGTAGATACTCAATCATTGTTAGTCACTTCCATCTTTTCCTCATCTCCTCTGACAGCATCACAGCATCTTCTCCATGACTTAATCTCTGCCTAACCTCCCACTTCTGTTTTTTTTAGTGTTGTTATATTACAGTTGTCCCAATTTTTCCCCATTGCTCTCCCCTGCCACCTGTTCTGCTCCCAGAGTCGGTCCCCTCCCTGTTGTCTATGTACATAGGTCATATATACATGTTCTTTAACTGAGCCCTCCCCCTTCTGTGCTCGCTTGCCCCCTCCCCCTTCCTCTCTGGTTACTGCCAGGTTGTTCTTCATTTCAATGTCTCTGATTATATATTGCTCATTTATTTGTTTTGCTGATTAGGTTCCACTTATACAAGAGATCATATGGTATTTGTCTTTCTCATCCTGGTTTATTTCACTTAGCATGATGCTCTCCAGTTCCACCCCTGCTGCTGGGGAAAGTAGGAGTTTCTTTCTTTCAGCTGCATAGTATTCCATTGTGTAAATGTACCACACTTTTTTGATCCATTCATTTGCTGATGGGCACTTACACAGTTTCCAGCACTTGGCTATTGTACATAACACTGCTATGAACATAGGGGTGCATAAATTCTTTTGAATTAGTAATTCAGGATTCTTAGGGTATAATCCCAGCAATGGAATCAATGGATAAAAAGGCAGTTCCATTTTTAGTTTTCTAAGGAAGTTCCATACAGTTTTCCACAATGACTGAACCAGTTGACATTCCCACCAACAGTGCATTAGGGTTCCCTTTTCTCCACATCCTCACCAGCACTCATTCTTTGTTGATTTGTTTTTTAATACTTAATTTATTTCACATTATTTATTGTTGTTCAAGTACAGTTGTCTCCATTTTTCCCACAGCACTCCACCCCACCCCAGCCATCCCCACTTCCCTCCCTTGATCCTACGACCCTTTAGTTTGTCCTTTATACATGCTCCTGACAAAACTTCCTGCTTTTCCCCTCATTATCCCCTCCCACCTCCCCTCTGGTTATCATCAGTTTGTTCTAAATTTCAATCTCTCTGGTTATATTTATTTGCTTGTTTTTTCTGCTGATTAGCTTCCAGTTAAAGGTGAGATCATATGGTATTTGTCTTTCACCACCTGGATTATTTCACTTGGAAAAGTCTTCTCCCAACCCATCCGTGCTGTCACAAAGGGTAGGAGATCCTTCTTTCTTTCTGCTACATAGTATTTCATCATGTAAATGTACCATAGTTTTTTTTTTATTTATTCATCTACTGATGGGCATTTAGATTGCTTCCAGCATTTGGCTGTCATAAACTGTACTGCTATGAACATTGCAGTGCATATGTTCTTTAGGATTGGTGTCTCAGGTCTCATAGTGTATAATCCCAGCAGTGGAATTGCTGGGTCAAAAGGCAGTAACATTTTTAATTTTCTGAGGAAATTCCATACTGTTTTCCATAGTGGATGCACCCATCTGCATTCCCAACAACAGTGCACTAGGATTCCCTTTTTTCCACATCTTCTCCGACACTTGTTGTTTGTCGATTTGGTTATGATGGCCATTCTCACAGGTGTGAAGTGTTATGTCTGTGGTTTTAATTTGCATCTCTCTGATGGCTAGTGATGCTGAGCCTCTTTTCATGTGTCTCTGGATCCTCTGTATGTCCTCCTTGGAGAAGTGTCTGTTCAAGTCCCTTGCCCATTTCTTAATTGGATTGTTTGTCTTCCTGGAGTGGAGTTGTATGAGTTCTTTATATATTTTGGAGATCTAACCCTTGTCCATGATATCATTGGCAAATGTTTTCCCATATTGTTGGTTCTCTTTTCATTTCAATGCTGTTTTCTTTAGCTGCACAGAAGCTTTTTTATTTTGATGAGATCCCATTTGTTTATTTTTTTCCTTTATGTCCCTTGCTCTAAGGGGCATAAGTAAAAATATTGGTGCGTGGAAAATCTGAGATTTACTTGCCTATGTTCTCCTCTAGGACTTTTATAATGTCATGACTTGTATTTTAGTTTTTTATCCACCCTGAATTTATTTTTGTGTATGGTGTAAGTAAGTGATCAAGTTTCATTTTTTGCATGTATCTGTTCAGCTCTCTCAATACTATTTGCTTAAGAGACTTTCTTTACTCCATTTTATGCTTTTGCCCACTTTGTCAAATATTAATTGACCATAGAGACTTAGGTTTTGTTTCTGGGCTTTCTATTCTGTTCCATTAGTCTGTGTCTATTCTTATGCCAGTACCAGTCTGTTTTCACTACAGTGGACTTGTAACAGTTTGATATCTCCTACTTTGTTCCCTCCTACTTTGTTCTTCTTTCTCAGAATTGGTGTGGCTATTTTGGGTCATTTATGGTTCCATATAAATTTTTGAAACATTTGCTCTACTGAAATATGCCATTGGTACTTTAACACAGATTGCATTGAATCTATGAATTGCTTTGGGTAGTATGGACATTTTGATGATGTTAATTCTTACAATCCATGAACATGGTACATGCTTCCATCTGTTTCTGTCTTCCTTAATTTCTTTCTGTAGTGTTGTATAGTTTTCTGAGTACAGGTGATTTATCTCCTTTGTTAGGTTTATTCCTAGGTACTTTATATTTCTTTTTGCTATAGCAAATGGGATTTTTTCCTGATTTCTGTTTCTGATATTTCATTGTTGCTATAAAAGAATGTCTATGATTTCTGAATATTGATTTTGTATACCACTGCTTTGCCAAATTCATTTATTAGGTCGAGCAGTTTTTTGTGTACTCTATAGGATTTTCCATGTACACTATCATGTCATCTGCAAACAATGACAATTTTGCTTCTTCCTTTCCCATTTGGATGCCTTTTATTTTTTTTTTCCTGTCTAATCGCTGTGCTAGGATCTTCAATACTATGTTGAATGGAAGCGGTGAAAGCAGACATCCTTGTCTTGTGCCTGATCTTAGTGGAAATGCTTTTAGTGGAAAATGCTTTTTGCCTTTGAGTGTGATGTTTTCTGTAGGTCTCTCATATGACCTTTATTATGTTGAGGAATGCTCCCTCTATTCTCACATTGCTTAGTGTTTTTATCATTAATGAGTGCTATACCTTATCAAATGATTTTTCCTCATCTGTTGATATCATCATTTTATTTTTGTCTTTCATTTATGTGATGAATTATGCTTATTGATTTGCGAATATTGTACCACTCTTGCATGTCATGAATAAAACCCAATTGATCATGGTGCATGATCTTTTCAATGTATTGCTGTATCTGGTTTGCCAATATTTTGTTGAGGATTTTTGCTTCTATGTTCATCAGCAATATTGGCCTGTAGTTTTCTTTCTTTTTTGTGTCTTTACTGGTTTGGGAATTGGGATAATACTGACCTCATAAAAAGAGTTGGGAGTCGTCCCTCTTCTTCATTGTTCTGGAATAGTTTGAGAAGGATAAGAGTTAGCTCTTCCCTAAATGTTTGTTATAACTTGCCTGTGAATCCACCTGGTCCAGGGTGTTTGTGTGATGGGAGTTTCCTTATTACTGCTTCAATTTATTTATCTTTTAAATATATTTTATTGATTGTGGTATTACAGTTGTCCTTTTTTTAACTCCTTTTACTCCCCTCTGTCCTGGACACCCCCCCCCCCACTCACATCCCCCATCCCTTAGTTTATGTCCATGGCTAGCACTTACAAGTTCTTTGGCTTCTACATTTCCTATACTATCCTGAAACTCCCCTTTTCTATTTTGTACCTACCACTTATGCTACTTATTCCCTATACATTTTCCCCCACTCCCACGCCCTCCCCACTGATAACTCCTGGTGTGATCTCCATTTCTAGTTCTATTTGCTTAGTCTGTTTTTGTTTTTGTTGTAGGTTCAGTTGTTGATAGTTGTTCATTTGTTGTCATTTTACTGTTCATAGTTTTGATCATTTTCATAGATAAGTCCATTTAACACTTCATATAAAAAAAGTTTGGTGATAATGAACTGTAACTTGACCTTATCTGGGAAACACTTTATCTGCACTTCCATTCTGAATTATAGCTTTGCTGGACAGAGTAATCTTGGATGTAGGCCCTTGCCTTTTATGATTTTGAATACTTCTTTCCAGCTTCTTCTTGCCTGTAAGGTTTCTTTTGAGAAATCAGTTGATAGTCTTATGGGAACTTCTTTGTAAGTAACAGTCTCCTTTTCTCTTGCTGCTTTTAAGATTCTCTCCCTACCTTTCATCTTGGGTAATAAAATTATGATGTTCCTTGGTGTGTGCTTCCTTGGGTCCAAATTCTTTGGGACTCTCTGAGCTTCCTGGAGGTCCTGAAAGTCTATTTCCTTTGCCAGATTAGGGAAGTTCTCCTTCATTAGTTTTTCAAATAATTTTTCCATTTCTTGTTCTTCTCCTTCTGGCACCTTTATCATTCATATGTTGGAATGCTTAAAGTTGTCCCAGAGGTTCCTCAGGCTCTCCTCACTTTTTTTTTTTTTTGAATTCTTGTTTCTTCATTCTGTTCTGGTTGAATGTTTCTTTCCTCCTTCTGGTCCACACTGTTGATTTGAGTCCCAGTTTCCTTCCTGTCACTGTTGGTTCCCTGTACATTTTCCTTTATTTCACTTTTCATAGCATTTACTCTCTCCTCTATTTTGTGACCATACTCAACCATTTCTGTGAGCATCCTTATTACCAGTGCTTTGAACTGTGCATCTGATAGGTTGGCATCTCTTCGTTACTTAGTTGTATTTTTTCTGGGGCTTTGATCTCTTTTCATCGGGGCCATGTTTTTCTGTTTGACACATCTGTTATGTAGTAAGGAGCAGAGCCTTTGGTGTTTGTCAAGGATGTGAAACCCAGGTCACTGTGTTGTAGTGCTGTGTGTGGGGGGTGGGTCTTAGAGGGAGCAATGGCACTTGCTCAGCTCTTGGCTTGTTTTCAGTCACTTCCTCCGCTACCCACAAGCATATTGAGCCCTTCTGGTGCTGATTCCAGGGTAAATGGTTTTGTGTATATTCTAAGATCCTGTGAGTCTCTCCAATGAACTCTCCTGTGAGTCTGGGAGTTTCTCCCACTGCCACAACACCCACAGGTTTCCTCAGTCAGGGGCTTTGAGGTGTTAGTTCACCACACTGGAACCCTGGGTTTTGTGGTGTGTCTCCTTCCACTTTTGTTCATCTTGGTTTATCTGCTCACAAAAGTGGGTCCACCCATTCCTCCGGCTGCTGCCTCACCCATCCTGTTCCTCCTGTGGCTGCTTGCCACAAATTGTCTCTTCCTGGCTGTCCAGTTGCCTCCTTCTACTGCTCTGGATAAATGTTTCTTCTTTAATTCCTTGGTTGTGGGACTTCCATAGAGTTTGATTTTCTGTCTGTTTTGGTTGGTTCTTGTTTTTAAATTTGTTGTTTTCCTTCTTTTGGTTGTGTGAGGAGGCACAGTATATGTATGTATGTCTCCATCTTGGCCAGAAATCTGATTATTCCTTCATTTTAAATAATTGTTATTGGACTATTCAAATTTTCTGCCCCTTCTTGATTCAGCTTCAGAAGATTATGTGTTCCTAGAAATTTATCCATTTCACCAATGTTGTCAATTTTCTTGGTGTATAGTTGTTTGAGTGATTTCTTACATCTTTTGTATTTCTGTGGTATTGGTTGTAATTTGTCCTCTTTCATTTCTGACTTTATTTGTTTGAGTCCTCTCTCTTTTTTTCTTGATGTGTCTGGTTAATGGACTGTAGATTTTGATTATGTTTTCAAAGAACTGGCTGCTGGATTTATTGATCCTTCAAATTTTTCTTTTTTGCCTCTATGTCATTTAATTCTGCTCTGATCTTGATTATTTCCTTCCTTCTGTTTGCTTTGGTCTTTGCTTGTTATTGTTCCTCCAGTTCTTGCAGATGTGGATTTGGGATGATTATTTGAAATGTTTCTATCTTTTTAAGTAGGCCTGTATTGGTATGAACTTCCCTCTCAGGACTGCTTTTGTTGTGTCTCATAGATTTTGGGCTGCTGTGCGTGCATTTTCATCTGTGTCCAGAGACTTTTTTTTATTTCTTCCATGATCTCATCATTAACTCATTCGTTGTTTAATAGCATGTTATTTAGTCTCCATGAATTTCACTGTTTTTGAGTTTTTTTCCTTGAGGATGGTTTCTAGTTTCAAGCCATTGTGATCTGAGAAGATGCTTGATATGATTTCAACTTTTTTGAGTTCATTTAGGCTTGTTCTGTGAGCTACTATTAGGTCTATCTTTGAAAATGTTCCACATGCATTTGAAAAGAACGTGTATTTTGCTTCTTTGGGGTAAAAGGTTCTGTATATCTCAATTAAGTCCATTTGATGCCGAGTGTTATGCAATGCCCCAATAGCCTTGTTGATTCTTCACTTGGAAGATCTATCCATTGTTGACAATGGGTTGTTAAAATCCCATATGATGAGTGTGTTGCTGTCAATATCTTGAAGTCCTCCAAGGTTTTCCCTATATATTTTGTTACTCCTATGTTGGGTGCCTATATGTTTACAAGGATTATATCTTCTTGATGGTTTGTTCCCTTTAGTATTATAGAATGTCCTCCTTTGTCTCTTTTTATGGTGTTTGTTTTGAAATCTATTTTTGTCTGATATAAGTATTGCTACTCTAGCTTTTTTTCAGGTCTATTTGCTTGGAATATTTTTTTCCTATGCTTCACTTTCAGCCTGTGTAGATATTTTGCTCTGAGGTGGGTCTCTTATAGACAGCATATATGCGGGTCATGTTTTCTTATCCATTCAGCTACCCTATATCTTTTGATTGGAGAATTTAATCCATTTGCATTTAAAGTTATTACTGATAGGTACTTATTCATTGCCATTTTTCCCTTTGTACCTGTGTTTCCCCCTCTCCTTTTCTTCATTTCCTTAAAGCAGTCCCTTTAGCATGTCTTGTAATGCTGATTTGGTGGAGATATGTTCTTTTAGCCTTGTTTGTTTTGTTTTGTTTTGGTCTGGGAAGCTCCTTATTTTGCCTATTTTTTCAAATGAGTATCTGGTTGTGTAGAGCAGTCTTGGTTGCAGGCCTTTGCTTTTCATTACTTGAAATATTTCTTGCCATTCCCTTCTGGCTTGTAGTCACACCTCCCACCTCTTAACATACTCTTTTATCCTCCCTTGCTTCTCCTTCCACTAGTACTTAACTCATTTATTTAGTTATTTTAGAGAACATCAAGGACTTTCAATAAGAATGACCTAACTCTTTTGACAGGTGGCAAAACCATGCTGTTCTCTTTCAAATGCTCCTATAAGAAAAATATGTGTCCAAATATGTCAATCAGTATTACTGAATCTACAATGCTGATGCATACAATTGTGCAGATTGTTCACTACACAATGGTGTCTGGCTGAGAAGGTGAATTGGGGCAATCTGCCCTTTTATAGGCTTAAATTTAAGGGGTGCTTACTTCTAATTTATGGAAAGTCACCATAAGGACCAGTGCCAGCACTGTGAATGTGTAATTAAGATACTGTGGGGCCTTGAGATTGGTCTTGGGGTGTTAAAATCATAGATACTTGCAAAAGAAAAAGGAAAAAAACCTTCTGTTTTGGCTCCAGGAATGACGGGTAAGAACAGCTCTTAGATCTCAGCTAGAAAGTGGCTTTTCTCACTCATGTCTTATACTTCTCCTTACTTCTTCCCCAAATGGTAACCACCACCTACCCATCACCACTGCCACTAACTAGCTTCTGATTGAAGATTTTAGAATGAATGAAGGAAGATGGAGGCTACTGCTCTGCTCCCAAGACAGAATATAGTCTTCTGCTCATTCATGATTCAGAAGTTCTTCATCCTACCAACCCATTTCTTATAAAAGGTTTGTACACAAAGTTGTGATTAACCTAGTATTCAGGCAAGAGACTTTACTTCGCTGGAACTGGCTTAATGGTGGGCATTCATGGAATCTCGGACTCTTGGGGAAAGAAAGGGATTAGGTATCTTCTAACTCTGTTTCCTAATTGGCCAAGCCTTCATTTTCCTTGGTATTCTGTCTACTGAGAATTATAGAAGGAGGGTTGCACATTTAGCAGGTGAGTTGGTTCAACTGAAAATTTTTCACCACTGTGTGTGTATATCATCACTTCACAACAAACTTTTTCTCTATTCCTCTCTTATTCTCTTTGTATTTGTCTCTCTCCTCCCTCTCTGAGTGTGTTCATCCCTATAATTTCCCATTATTCTGGCATGCCAGGAGACAAGCACAAGAATCCTCAACTTTCTGTGCTCCTCAAACTGTGCTCCTCAAAATGAAAAATCATGTCCATAATGCATATGCATCTTCATTTTACAAATGCTTATTTAACACCTGCTATGGACCAAGCACTGTGATGTGGAAGAGAATAATTATAGCTAAAACTTATATAGCACTGACTATGTGCCAGAAATTCTTCTGACTGCCTCATATGGAATTGTCTCATTTCTTTTGTTTTTACAACATTATGAGATGGTTTTCATCCTCATCCCATTTTGCAGATGAGGAAACTAAAAAATAGAAAGCTTAAGTAACTTTCTCAAGGACATAAGTCTGCAAGTAATGGAGCCACAAAATCAGAATTCAAATCCAAAGTGTCTAGTGTAATATACACCCTTAACCACTGTTATATCTTATTCTCATGAAGTTTATATTTTTTTGTGAAGGCACAAAAACATGTAAATAAATCAAAATACAAATTTTATGGTAGTGTTTAGGTCTATATATAACAAAGCAAGGTAAGGTGGTAAAGAGTGAAAAGATGTGTGTGTTATTTCTAATGGGATGATAGGGGAGGGCCTGAAGGAAGTGAGAGAGCTTGTTAGGGATTGCAGGTAGAGTAAACACAAAGCACAAAGGACCTAAGATAGGAATTAGCAAGAGAGATTCTAACATTATTAGGCCTATGTGTGTGAAAGAAGTGATCAACAGAAAGTATACCACAGTAAACAGAATACAAGGAATAAGAATTGACCATATCATGTAGGACCTTCCAGCTATGGTGAATACTTGACATTCTATCTTAAATGGGGTCAGTGATTTTAAATGATGAAGAAATATTATCTGATTTGTGTTTCATAAAAGATCACTATGGCTTCTGTAAGGAGAACAGACAGTAGGAGGATAACAATGGCAACAGTAATAGTTTGACCAAGGATAGTGAAGATGGTGAGAAGTGGATAGATTAAGGATATGTTTTGAAGGATAAAATTCACAGGCCTTCCTAATAGATTGAATATGGAGAAGATTGGATTAGTTGGTTAACTCTCACAAGTCATTAATATCTTCATAACTGCATGTTTTTCCCTCTTTTTCCATTTCCCTCTCCTCTCCTCTCCCTTCTCATCCCCTCCTCTTCTCTTTCTCTCACTGCAGAAAATAACTTTTTAAAAGAATATTTTATTTTAATTGCTGGTCTTGTACAGTTTTCTGTCTTCTACTCACATCCCAGCCCACTGCCCTGGCCCTTCCCAACTCCCTCCCATTTCTACCCCTCCTAGTTTTTGTCCATGGGTCTTTTACACTTGTTGCTCAAAACCCTTTCCCTTTTCCTCTGGAATACCCTCCCATCTCCCCTCTGGTGACTGTCAGCCTATTCCTAATTTCGGTGTCTTTGGTTATATTATGCTTGTTTGTTTGTTTTGTTTATTAGGTTCCTGTTAAAAGTGAGATCATATGGTATTTGTCTTTCACCTCCTGGCTTATTTTGCTTAGCATAATGCTCTCCAGTTCCATCCATGCTGTCGTGAAGGGTAGGAGCTCCTCCTTTCCTTCTGCTGCATAGAATTCCATTGTGTAAATGTACCATAGTTTCTTGATCCATTCATTTACAGATGGGCACCTAGGTTGCTTCCAATACTTGGCTATTGTAAATTGTGCTGCTATGAACATTGGGGTGCATAGGTTCTTTTGGATTGGTGTTTCAGGGTTCCTACTATATAATCCTAGCAGTGAAATTGCTGGGTCAAAAGGTAGATCCATTTTTAGTTTTCTTAGAAATTTCCATACTGCTTTCCATAGAGGTTGTACCAGTCTGCAATCCCACCAACACTGCACTAGGGTCCCCTTTTCTCCACCACCTCTTCAACACTTGTTGGTTGTTGCTTTGTTTATGATGGCCATTCTGACTGGTGTGAAGTGGTATCTCATTGTGTTTTTAACTTGCATCTCTCTGATAGACAGCGATACTGAACATCTTTTCATGTGTTTTTGGATCCTCTGTATGTCCTCCTTGGAGAAGTGTCTGTCCATGTCCTTTGCCCATTTTTTAATTGGGTTGCTTGTCTTAGAGTGGAGTCATGTAAGTTCTTTATATATTTTGGAGATTAAATCCTTGTCTGAGGTATCACTGGCAAATGTTTTCCCATACAGTTGGTTCTTTTTTATTTTAATACTATTTTCTTTAGCCATGCAAAAGCTTTTTATTTTTATGAGATCCCATTTGTTTATTCTTTCATTTATGTTCCTTGCTTTAGGGGATATATCAGTAAAAATGTTGCTGCATGAAATATCTGAGATTTTCCTGCCTATGTTCTCCTCTAGGACTTCAATGGTATCACAGCTTATATTTAAATCTTTTATCCACCTTGAATTTATTTTTGTGTATGGTGTAAGGTGGTGTTCGAGTTTCATTTTTTTGCACATAGCTGTCCAGTTCTCCCAACACCACTTGTTGAAGAGTCTACTTTTACTCCATTTTATGTTGCTGCCCCCTTTGCTGAATAGTAATTGATAATAGAGAATTGGGTTTATTTCTGGGCTCTCTGTTCTATTCCACTGTTCCATGTGCCTGTCTTTGTGCCAGTAACAGGCTGTTTTGATTACAGTGGCCTAGTAATACAGTTTGGTATCAGGTATTGTTATCCCTCCTACTTTGCTCTTCTTTCTCAAAATTGCTACAGATATTCGAGGTTGTTTATGGTTCCATATAAATTTTTGAAGTGTTTGTTCTATGTCTGTGAAATATGACATTGGTACTTCAATTGGTATTGAATTGAATCTATAAATTGCTTTGGTAGTATGGACATTTTGATGATGTTAATTCTTCCAATCCACGAACATGGTATATGTTTCCATTTGTTTGTGTCTTCCTTGATTTCTTTCTTCAGTGTTGTGTAATTTTCTGCATACAGGTCTTTTACCTCTTTGGTTAGGTTTATTCCTAGGTATTTTATTTTTCTTTTTGCTATATCAAATTGGATTTTTTCTTGACTTCTGCTTCTGCTCTTTCATTGTAGGTATACAAAAATGCCTTTGATTTCTGGATATTGACTTTGTATCCTGCTGTTTGGCCAAATTCATTTATTAGGTAGAGCAGCTTTTTGGCAGAGTATATAGGATTGTCTATGTACACTATCATGTCATCTGCAAACAATGATAGTTTTGTTTCCTCCTTTCCAATTTGGATGCCTTTTATTTCCTTTTCTTGTCTAATCGCTGTGGCTAATACTTCCAATACAATATTAAATAGAAGTGGCAAAAGTGGACAACCTTGTCAAGTTCCTGATCTTAGTGGAAGAGATTTTAGTTTTTGCCCGTTGAGTATGATTTTGGCTGTAATTCTCTCAGATATGGCCTGTATGATGTTGAGGAATACTCCCTGAATTCCCACTTTGCTGAGTGTTTTTATCATAAATGGGTGCTGTATGATATCAAATGCTTTTTCTGCATCTATTGATATGATCATGTGATTTTTGTCTTTGCTTTTGTTTATGTGATGTATTACATTTACTGATTTGCGAATGTTGAACCATGTTTGCATCCCTGGGATGTATCCCACTTGGTCATGGTGTATGATCTTTTTAATGTATTGTTAGATGCAGTTTGCCAATATATTGTTGAGAATTTTAGCATCTATCTTCATCAGTGATATGGGCCTGAAGTTGTCTTTCTTTGTTGTGTCTTTATCTGCTTTTGGGATTAGGATGATGCTGACTTCATAAGAAGAGTTTGGTAGTCTTCCATCATTTTGGATTTTTTTGAATAGTCTGTGAAGGATAGGGGTTAGCTCTTCCTTAAATGCTTTGTAGAATTCCCCTGTGAAACCATCTGGTCTAGGACTTTTGTTTGTCAGGAGTCTTTATGATTACTGCTTCAATTTCATCTGCTGTAATTGGTCTGTTCAGGCTTATTGCTTCTTTTTCATTGAGTGTTGGGAGATTATATTTTTCTAGAAACTTGTCCATTTCACCTAGGTTTTCAAATTTCTTGGCATACAGTTCTTCATAGTAATTTCTTGCACGCCTTTGTATTTCTATGGTGTCAGTTGTAATCTCTCCTCTTTCATTTCTGAGTGTGTTTATTTGGGTCCTCTCTCTTTTTTTTCTTGATGAGCCTGCTTAAAGGCTTGTCAATTTTGTTTATCTTTTCAAAAAACCAGCTCCAGGATTCATTGATCCTTAGAATTGTGCTTTTAGTCTCTATGTCATTTAATTCTGCTGATCTTGGTCACTTCCTTCCTTCTCCTTGCTTTGGGCTGTCTTTGTTGTTGTTCCTTGAGTTCTTGTAGGTGTAGGGTTAAGTTGTTTGTTTGAGATGTTTCTATCTTTTTGAGGTAGGCCTGTATCACTATGAACTTCCCTCTGAGGACAGCCTTCACTGTGTCCCATAAGTTTTGGGTTGTTGTGAGTTTATTTTCATTTATTTACAGAAACTTTTTGATTTCTTCCCTAATTTCATTCTTGACCCATTCATTGTTTGATAGCATGCTATTCAATCTCCATGGTTTTGAGTGTTTTGGGTTTTTCCCATCAGGGTTGGTTTCTAGTTTCAGTCCCTTGGTGTTGGAGAAAATGCTTGGTATGATTTCAATTTTTCTTGAATTTGTTGAGGCTTGTTTTCTGTCCTATCATGTGGTCTATCTTTGAAAACGTTCCATGTGCATTTGAAAAGAATGTGTATTTACTTTCTTTCGGGTGAAGGGCTCTCTATATATCAGTTAAGTCCATTTCATCTAGAGTGTTGTTCAATGTCACAATATCTTTGTTGATATTTTGTTTAGAAGATCTGTTCATTTTTGACAGTGGGGTGTTAAAATCCCCTACTATATTTGTGTTACTGTCAATATCTTTCTTGAAGTCCTTTAATATTTTCTTGATGTATTTAGGTGCTCCTATGTTGGGTGCATATATATTTATAATGTTTATGTCTTCTTGGTAGATTCTTCCCTTGAGTTTTATGAAGTGACCTTCTGGCTCTCTTTATGACTCTTCTTTTGAAATCTATTTTGTCTGATATGAGTATTGCTACCCCAGCTTTTTTTCCCTGTCCATTTGCTTGGAAAATTTTTTCCAGCTCTTCACTTTGAGTCTGTGTAGGTCTTTAGTCCTGAGGTGGGTCTCTTGTAGGCAGCATATGTGTGGGTCATGCTTTCTTATCCATTTAGCTACTCTATGCCTTTTGATTGGAGCATTTAATCCATTTATGTTTAAGGTTATTATTGATAGGTACTTATTCATTGCCATTTTTGTACCTATGTTCCTCTCCTCCCCCCCCTTTTCCTTCCTTTCCTTAAAGCAATCCCTTTAGTATCTCTTGCAGAACTGGTTTGGTAGATGTGTATCCTTTTAGACTTCTTTTGTCTGGGAAGCTCCTTATTTGGCCTTCTATCTTGATTGAAAGCCTTGCTGG
>PVKU01010458.1:0-52032 GCA_004027475.1 Anoura caudifer | reverse complement strand
TATATATAGTCTCAGAAAGGATATGCAAGAAATTAGTTAACAGTGGTAGCCTGAAAGGAAAGAAAACTGGGGCAATAGATGACAGAGACTTTGTTTTATTGTGTATCATGTATTTTTGGATGCTACCGGAAATTTTAACTATGTCACATGTATTATCTTGTCTTTAAGCAAAAAATAAAAAATGAGACTTCTGGTCAAGATGGAGGTGTAGGTAAATATGCTTCACCTCCTCTTGCACCCACAGAAAGAATTACAGCTAGACCTCGAAACAAACAGCACCCAGAACCCCATCAGAAAATGGAGCTGTATGGAAGTCTGTCAACCAAGGAATCAAAGAAACCACATTCATGCAGATGGGTTGGAGGGGCAGAGACAGGCAGTGCAGCATAGAGAGGCAGCAGTGGGCAACAGGTGGTCCCACATTCACATGCACTGGATAAAAATCAGGAGAGATTTCTCAAAAGAAACTTTGCAGGCTAGAGTGAGTGATCTAAGCCCCTGGCCAGACCACACAGTCCAGGATTCCAGTGCCAGGAAGATAAATTCCCATAACTTCTGGCTGTAAAAACCAGTGGGGGTTAGGGCAGTGGAAGAAACTGTTGAATTTTCAGGAAAACATGCAGACCTATCCCCTCTGGGACTTAACACCAGGTCAACAGCTAGAAGGGTGCAGGTCTCACAGGGTGAGTGTGGGGCAAACCTGCAGAAGCCAGGCAGTGACACTGCCCTCTCCCAGTCCCCCCCCCCCATACAGAGCCACAAAGCAGTGAAGTGTGTTGCTCTGCCCTGGCTAATACCTAAGGCTCCACCCCACACAATTTACAGATACCTTTTCTACAATAGGCCACACTACTAAAACATGGAGTCAAAGCAGCTGTACCTAATACACAGAAACAAACACAGGGAGGCTGCCGATTGAGGAGACAAAGAAATGTGGCCCAAATGAAAGAACAGGACAAAATTCCAGGAAAAGAACTAAACAAAATAGAGATAACTAATCTATGAGATGCGGAATTCAAAACACTGATGCTCAGGACGTTCAAAGAACTCATTCAGTACAGCAACAAAATAAAAAAGACCCAGGAAGAAATGAAGGTTACACTAAGTGAAATAAAGAAAAATCTACAGAGAAGCAACAGTGGAGGGGATGAAGCCGGGATTCAAATTAACGACTTGGAACATAAGGAAGAAATAAGCATTCAACCAGAACAGCAAAAAGAAAAAAGAATTAAAAAAAAAAAAACAAGGATAGTATAAGGTGCTTCTGGGACATCTCCAAATGTACCAACTTCCAATTCATTGGGGTGCCAGAAGGAGAAGAGGAAGAGCTAGAAATTGAAAACTTATTTGAAAATACAATGAAAGAAAATTTCCCTAATTTGGTGAAGGAAACATACAAGTTCAGGAGGCACAGAGAGTCCCAAACAAGATGGATGCAAAGAGGCCCACACCAAGACACGTCATAATTAAAATGTGAAAGTTTAAAGATAGAGAGAATCTTAAAAGCAACAAGAGAAAAGCAGAGTTACCTGCAAAAAAGTTCCCATAAAACCATCAGCTGATTTCTCAAAAGACACTTTGCAGGCAGGAAGAGATTGGCAAGAAGTATTCAAAGTGATGAAAAGCAAGGACCTAGAACCTATATTACCATACTCTATCCAGCAAAGCTATCATTTAGAATCAAAGGGCAGATAAAGTGCTTCCCAGACAAGGTAAAGCTAAAGGAGTTCATCATCACCCAGCCATTATTACATAAAATGTTAAAGGGACTTATTTAAGAAAAAGAAGATCAAAACTAGGAACATTAAAATGGCAACAAATTCACAACTATCAAAAACTGAATTAAAAAAACTAACTAAGCAAACAAGCAGAACAGGAACAGAGTGGTAGAAATGGAGATCATTCTGAGGGTTATCAGCTGTGAGGGGGAAGGAGGAGATTGGGGGAAAAGGTGCAGGGATTAAGAAGCATAATTATTAGGTACAAAATAGACAGGGGATGTTAATAGTATAGGAAATGGAGAAGCCAAAGAACTTATATGCATGATCCACGGACATGAAATAAGGGTGCGGGGGATTGCTGGAGGGAATGGGGGTACTAGGCAGAGGGGGGCAAAGGGAGAAAATTGGATCAACTGCAATAGCATAATCAATACAATATGTTTTTTAAAAAATGACGTCTGTACTGTGTCTACTGTGAATCATGGTAACCAGAATTCCAGGGTAACAAGCCTTTTAGTTCTCCCCTGGCTGAAATCTACTTCCCCCAACCCCACTCCACCCCAACCCTCCACCCCGGTTGCAAAACGTAGAACTTTTGATATTGGAATGTGCCTTATGTGGGCTCGCCTTAGTTACTTGTTTTTCGTCAGCCACAGAGAAATATTTGTATTAAAAAGAAAAAAGAGAGAGGTCCCGAAAAATCAGAACCTTACCGAATGTTTTAGACTCTCCCAAGATCTTTACTTGCACAAAGTGCTTCCCCGCCCTCCTGGTCACCCACCTTAAAGAGGTTTTCAAGCCTGGCGACAGGGCACCCAGGGCTGCTCACTCTGGCGGGCGAGGACCGCGGAGCCTGCAGCGTCGCTGCGCCGCGGAACCCGCTCCCGCCCCGCCTCCGGTTTCCCGCGCTCCGCGCCCATTGACCGCCCGCGGGAGTGGGCAGGGCGGGGGAGCGAAGCCTGGCTCCCTGCGGCCCAAGAGGCGACGTACGCGGAGCGCAGGGGTTGCGATTGTGCAGTGCGCGCACCACCGGCGATGCCCGGGGGCCGCGTTCGTGGCGGGGCCGCAACCCCGGCGGGCGAGGCGCCAAGCTCCGTCTCCGGGACGCCGGCGGTGGCGCCGGCTGCTGACCTGCTGAAACGGTGAGCGCTTCCTGCCCCGCCGGTGCTCAGGGACCGTGGGCAGTGGGTCGGCGCCGGGGCATCGTCGCATCTTGGGGTTCAAGTCCACGTCACTACCCCCGCACCTCGTGATTATCGGTCTTTAGCGCTACGCGAGCTGCGTGTGCCCAAGCGCCAGCTGGTCAGCGAGTCGCAGTTTAACGCCTGACGGGCACTTGTTGCTCGGCTTCGCGGTGCTGGCCACACTTCTCGGGTCTGAACATGCTCGGAGGACGCAGCGCGGTGCGGGCAGGTCTTGGGAAACCGCGACTGAGTAAAGCATCGTTTATGCTGCAGGGGGATTGGGACGTGGCGTGCGGGTGATGAAGGGTCGTCAGAGGGCCTCGTGTTCTCTTCGGAGTCAGTGAAATAGCTCCGACGAACACGAGCTCTTTTTAAAGATTGCTCTTAAAAAAATAACATTGTAAAATTGCGTAATATGCTGTATCTCATCCAAAAAATAATTTTTGATGTTACGGTAGTCATTTGTGACTGCAACATTGACACGTTTGTTTCCTAAACAAGTTCTGAGCTGTATTATTTTAAGAGTAATAGGTTTTTCATCAAAGGAGTTTCTCAAAGAACAGAAAAATAAGAGAAAGAAGCCATGCATAGTGTCTTGAGTCATCGGTTTTGAGGGATTCCCCGTACTTCCCCCCGCCCCCCACACACCCCTTTTACTTAGGCTTGTTTTCACAACTGCATACCCAGGTTGCGGATCTTGGAAGGGTGTAAACAGCGAGTGCGCCCCCACCCCCGCCCCCATCCCGCTGGACCGCAGAGGGAAAGTCGGCCATTCCGTGGAGCCCCGCTGGGCCTGCAGACTGGGGACTGTCGCAAGTTCATTGCAGAGATTTGCGTGTTCCAAGAGTCACCAGGAAAGTGAGCTGCACACTTAACACACTGCTCACGTTTCAGCCCGGCGGGCCCTTTGTGGTAGCAGTAACTTTCTTTTCACCCCTGTGGCCTGGTCTTTTCGCTGGAGCAGGCTGAACAGGCGCTTCGAGTTTAAATGAATTGCTCTGACAACCCAGTACCAGCACTGTACGGTCCTCTTCCAGTTCTTGTGCCTTCTTATTTTATCTTATTTTATTTTATTTTTGCGAGTTGGTGGGAGTGGAGAGAATGATAGACGTTTTGCAGAACGGAACGCGCTAGTGTTGTTATGCTTTTTGGCGCTGGTTTGCGGGTCCAAGTTCTGGCGGTGTTGATTCAGCTAGCTTTGCCCTTTCCCAAGTTTCCGTGGGTTAATTTGAATCAAAAGACAGTACCTTTGGTCCTGGCCCTGTAGCTCGATTGGTTAGCGCATTATTCGGATGTGCCAAGGTTGAGAGTTGTATCCCAAGTCAGGGCACGTACAAGAGAGAACCAGTGAATGCATAAATAAGTGGAACCACAGATCGGATGTTTATTTCTCTCTCCCTTCCTCTTTCTCAAAAGAGTGCCCATTTCTTATCCCAGTGAGGATTAGTAAAAGAGATTGCTGCCCTGAGAAAAAGGTGCTGGAATTTAGTGTGCCACCTTCTGAGGATCATAAGATTATGGATGTTTTTTTAATGAGGGCATATTGGAGACTGTAGAATACTGTAATTGTACTTATTAGGGGGTTGGAAAATAGAAATGCCACTCTTTAATTCAGTAATTAGGAAAAGTGTAAGTACCTTAAATGCATCCTTTAAAATTGCCAATGCTGCTGGGAATTCTCTTGTAAAGTCAAAAAACACCCTTAATTTACCTTTTCTGTAAATATATTTTTGCATAAGCTTACAGAACTTCGGAAGTGTTTTGCTGTCCTTGCTTGTCAGGATTCTTAGTGACTTCCAATTCGAACTTCAAGTGTATTTTATGGAGGGGGTTAGGGGAAGAAGCTTAAAATGTAGCAATTTTTTTCCTTTTGCCTCTGGGAACGTTTTGTGATGGCCACGAAAACTTATTTAGTACTTATTTATGAGAATAGAATAGTTAAAAGAATTTGTGGGGGATTGCTCTTTTTTGTAAAATGTTACATTTTGCTCATTATGATTTTTAGAATTGTATACGGTGCTGTAGCTGATCTCAAAATAGTTTTTGAATTCAATATGGACACTTCTGTTTCTTAAATAATATGTTTTGAGCTTTCTTGTTTTATGGTAATAACTTTTATTAAATACATTTTGAAAACTACAGAAAAATTTAAAAAAATATATTGTTTGAATCATCAGTTTTTAAAGATTTTTTTTTCCCCAATATTCTTAGGCATGCTTTTACCCACACTACCTTTTCAGATTCCAAATTTGGAACGGTGTTAGTAATGTTGAATGTACAGTTTCTGGGAGTCAGAGGCTCATAGGTTGTATTAAATTTTTTAGTTTTCTTCATTGAAATGTTAGCACCAGCAGAGACTATTATGGCATTTTCTCCTCCATGAAGGGCATGTGATGATAAAATGCTTTAATAATTTTGACTGTTATAAGTGTTAACATTAAATGCTACGATTTTTTAATGACATTAAGTTGGAAGGCTTTGAGAACTGGGGTCTGTCATCTCTCAGTGACACGTCATTGCTAAAAGAGCTCTTTTTCTTCTTTCTCTGAAACCTCTACATTTTTCCTGAGGTTGTTTTGACATCAAAGTTCATTACCCTCTTTTTTGACTTTGACATGTTACATATGCAAAATTTTGCATTTTGAGAATCGGGGATTCACTGGGGTATCTGAAGACTTGCATTGAATCAGTAAAGCATCCTCTAGGTACTTTCTCCTTATATTTACTTTCTCATTATCAGTTAATTAAGTCTTTGGAGGGCATTTTGCCCATACTCATTAAAATTCTTTTTTAAATTATTTTATTGTTGTTCAATTACAGTTGTCTGTATTTTCTCCCCACCCCTCCCCCCACCTTTTCCAAACCCACCTCCCTCCTTTCCTTCCTCCCTCCCTTCCATCCACCATCCCCCTTGGTTTTGTCCATGTGTCCTTTATAGTCATTAAAATTATTGAATGGCTAGACACATTTTTACCCAGCAATTCCACTTCTAGAAATTTATTTTAAGGAAATAATAATTGATATGTGCATAGGGTTAGTTACTGGGATGTTTGTTTTAATGTTATTCATGATGAATGAAGCTTTGAAAACAATGCCCCTAAATAGAAAAATGGTAAAATTGATACAATAAATTAAATCCTAGAATATATGCTATAATAGTTCATCTTATAATATATTTATATATTAATCCACGTAGTAATACAGTGTAAACTTACGCAGCCTTTACAAATCATGTTGTAGAAAAAAGCTGACAAAAATAAAAAATGGTCATAATACAATATCAGGGTAAAAAGAATAAATTCTTTGAAAGTATGAATATTTTTCCATTTTGATTAAAAGAAGTATAAAAAGATTCGGAAGTAAAGATTATACTTGATCATTAGATCAAGTATACACTTTGTGTATTACTTGACACTTTGAGGGAAATTCTTCTGCATAGTAAAGTTTAAAAGCCCTTGAGCTTGAAACTTTGAAAAGTTGAAAGAAGAAAAAAAAGAAAAGCTATAGTCACATATGTAGGCATTGAAACCATTCTGCTTTTGAAATAATCCTCAAATCCTACAGATGAATGGAGGGTTTTCAATGTCCCTGCTTATCTACAAGGCTTACTGCTTTCTAGTTTTTTTGAGCCTTTATAATCTTAATTTAAATTAATAGGTTTATTGTTGTAAGGATTGAAAGACTGACAGCTAGGTTCTCAAACTGACATGTAAGTTTGTAAGTTCAGTATGTGTGATATGATTGCACTGTAGGTATAGCAAAATGTTAAAAGTAGTTATCTTGCCCTGGCCGTGTGGCTTGGTTGGTTGGAGTGTCGGCCCATAGACCGAAGGGTTGTGGGTTTGATTCCCCATCAGGATGCAACCTCAGGTTGTGGGTTCTATCCCCAGTGAGGGCCTGTATGAGAAGGAAGTCAATCAATGTTTCTCACTCACTTCATTGTTTCTCTCTCTCTTTCCCTTCCTCTCTCTCTGAAAGCAATGAAAAAAAATTTCCTTGGGTGAGGATAAAAAAATAAAAATAAATAAAGTCGTTATCTCTGCAGACGTGATATTTGGGGTTATTGTTCATTTTCACTATTTCTCAAAGTTTTGAAAATAATAGTATTTTAATTTTGTACTAAGATGAAGAAGTATGACTTAAAATTTAAAAAACAAACCTTTTTTGAGTGGGTAATAATTTCACAACATTGAAAGAAAGTATACAATGGAAAATCTTCCTCTTCCCCCTGTTCCTCGTCTCCTCAAACTAGTCTAAGTTGACAGTCCTGGGTAATCATTATTGCTGGTTTATTGCTTATCCTTCTGGAAATATTTTACACATATCTGAGCCAAAATGGATTTACATTTTCCCGTCTTGGCTGTATTTGCAGTTTTCTTACATTGCTTTTTCCATGTGACAGTGTATCGTAGAGATTTTTTTCATATCAATACATAGAGAGCATCCTCAATAGAAGGTTTTTTCCCTAAAAAGGGATTAGCATAGAAAGAGAATATAAACAGAAGATAGAACACTTGATCAAAACACTGAAGAAATGATTAAAAGAGCGTTTTCTTTGAGGTTGGGGTGGTGAGGTCAAAGCTCTCTTGCTGAGTGAAGAGGAAATGACTTGGAGTATTTGAACAGCGTGTAAGAAGAAGCAAAACCTTCTAGTTTAAATAGCCATTCAATTGTCTTCTTAAAATTTTACTTTAAAATCTAAATAGTAATACATGCCTTTGAAAAACATAAAGCAGTTCTTAAAAATTTACCAAAAAATGTGAGACATGTTCATGCCTCTTTTGTCCTGTTTCTCTCCTGGGAAGCAGCCACTTTCTGCTCTTTTAATTTTTTCTTCTAGTATTTATCTGTTTTTCTAAAAAGTAAACTTTATGTAACTACTTCTTGACATTAATGATTTAGATATTATTTATTGACCTATTCCTACAAATTGAGAATTGATAAATTAAGGTCAAGATTCAACTCTTTTACTTTCTCTCCTACTTCTTCCATATTGAGACAAAGTTGAGATTTTGTCTCAATATTTAGTTAAATCAGTAGTTAGGCTTTTTTTATCATTATAACTAGGTAAATATGATTACCCTTTGAGCCAAATGATAAACTAAGATTGTTTCTTTTATTTATCTAATTTTCTATCAGCATATGGTTCATTTTTTCCAAAGTTCAAACGCAGTTAAATGCTCAAATACATGAATCTATCAAGTTCCTTTTTTTCCTTAAGACTTTGTTCCTGTAGACCTCATTTTTCATACTCTAATCTGTCTGCACTGCTCTAAAAGTTAATATCTTTAATGAGATAAAAAGAGATTAAACCCAAAAATAATTGGACAGCAAGGAAAGAAACAATAAGAAAAAGAAATGAAGTTTCTTTAATTTTGTGCATAGCTATTTTCCTTGGACTTTCAACTCAGTCTTGGTTTGGATCCTGTTAGCTAGATCCTGGTTTGGTTTTGTTGACCCTGAGGAAGAAGATACCTGTCAAGAAGGGTTCCTGGTGGCTAATTGGACTCAAATTTAAAAGCAGAGCTTAGCAGCCATTTCTAAAGAGGGGCCTCTCCTGCTAACCGCACTTCAAGGAGCAGTCTGCCTCCCACACCGAACTGCTTGTCTGCACTGTTCCTGACATCTAAGCCAGCCCTTATAAACAGTCCCTGGAATTGTATTTAAACCATTAGGACTGAGGCTTCACCATTCAACTGGGGCTATGTAGCTATACACTAATGAGCATCTTCACCAGCCAATCATAATGGCTCCATTATGACCAATCAGAACAGTGCTTTTTGGGCCAATCAACCTTTGAAAATTTGGAGTCCTTATTTGCATGAGGACAGACCAATCAGGGCCTCCTAATACCGGCGCTCTTCTCAGTTGTGCTGTATCATAATTGAGGTCTTTGGGTGGAATAAAGTTTTCTCCTCCACCACACTCCAAATTGGGGATTCCTGTGGTCATTTTGGTGAAGCACTTAGTCCAATAAATTTCTAAGAAAAGATAAAATTTCTAAGTTCTTGCATGTCTCAGAAATGTCTTTATTTTACTTTTATACTTGAATTGTAGTTTGCCTGAGTATAGAAGTCTAGGTTTTTCCCCAGAATTTTTAAAAGATGTAATTTTAGTGTGCCTGTGTCAGTATTTCTGTTAAGAAGCAATATTACTAAGTTTCATATGCCTTGGCTCATGGGGTTGTTTTTTCTTTCTGAAAGCATTTAGAATCTTCTCAATGGTATTCTGAAATTTGATTATTATATGAACTTAATGCGATTCTTTTTTTAATTCACTGTGCTCTATCTGCACTTGGTGAGCACTTTGGCCTCTTTCAACCTGAGGCCTCTTTTTTTCCTAGTTTGGTGAAATTCACTTTAATATTTTCTTTTTTTCAATTTATTCTGTTCTCTCTTTTTCTTCAGTTGGATTTTGGATCTCCTGGATTGATCCTTTAATTTTCTTGTCTTCTCTCTTCTGGTTTCTTATCTCTTTATCTCTGTTTTTTTTTTTTTTTTTTTTTTTTTTTTTTTTTTTTTTTTTTTTTTTTTTTTTTTTTTTTTTTTTTTTTTTTTTTTTTTTTTTTTTTTTTTTTTTTTTTTTTTTTTTTTTTTTTTTTTTTTTTTTTTTTTTTTTTTTTTTAAACTTCTCTGGGCAAGTTTTTCAACTCTAACTTCTAGCGCTTCTATTCTGAATTTATTTTGATTATCATATTTTTAATTTCATAGAGCTCTAATTCTCTTATTTCTTCTTTCCATAGCACCCTCTTATTTTATAAATGCAATGTTACGTTCTTATATTTTTAAAGATTTTAATTTTAGTTTTATTTGTCAACTTTCCTTTTGCTGTTTTCATTGTTTCTGTCTTTTGCAGCTCTCTTTTCTCTTTGGCTTTTTAATATCTTCAGGGAGAAGCCTCCGGTCCTGTGCGGTGTGGGATGTAATCCTGGGTGTTGAGATTTTGGCAGCAGAGCCAATGAAATAGAATATGTTGAGAGTCCCCAAGACTACCCTCAGGTTGAGTGATTTTACTAGGAGAACTCACAGGACTCAGCAAATAGTCATACTCACAGCTATGATTTATTACAGTGAACTGCTTATAAGGCAAAATCAGCAGAAGGAAAATGTACGTGGGGCAAAATTCAAAGGAAACCAGATACAAATTTCCAAGTGTTCTCTGTAGAATCACACAGGATGCGCTGAATTCCTCCAGCTTTGAATTGTGACAACATGTGTGAAGTAGTGTGCCAAGGCAAGTTTTTAGAGATTCAGCGCCCAAGGTTTTTATTGGAAATTGCTCACATAGGCACCCTCTCCTTACCATGCACCAGACTCCCACAAGGAAAGCAAGTGTTCAGCACAATCCACATTGTTTGTGCAAAGTATGTCAAACCACTCTTGTGAGTTAGGGAATGGTGGGAACCATCCTGAAGTCAAAGTTAACAGGCAATAGCCAAGAGCTAAACTTGCAAGTGGACCTTTCAAAGGACAGGAGTCTCAGGCCTGCTTATATGAATTCTTTTCTGCACAGCAACTGAGGGTCCTACTGTTTAATACATAGGCTTTCACTTAACCTCCTTAGCTTCTGCAGGCGCCTTATCCTTGCCTTCTACCGGCAACCTGGAGGCCAGAGACTGGCAACCTGCTGTGGAGCTGACAGTCACCCGTCTGCGACAAGGTGGGAGACTGGCCTGGGGAAGGTGGTAGCCAACCATTCTGTGTCAGTAAACCATTGCTGTTCACTTATCCCATAACTAGATGGGTGGTTCACAAAGGGTGGTCCCACAGGGTTCCTGAGACCCTTTTCATAATGATACTGATACAATATTTGCTTAAAAACACTGTCTTGCACTTGAAGAGCATCAAAATAAGTAGGCCTCAGTCCTGTACTGTCTTTGGAGATACAGCTTCATACGTAGTGAACCATTGTACACTGTCATGGGAATAGTGTGAGGTAGAATCACAGAGGAGGGGCAGTGAATTCTGGCCAGGAAGTTAACATTTCATCAGGTCTGTTGATGTAAGAATGTCCAAACTTGTAGAAAAATTTTATAAGAATGTATTTGAGGCAAACAGAGGATGTGACTGGAAGCAAGATCTCAGCAGACTGAGGAAAATACTTGTCAGAATGGCAGGGAGAAAGAGAGAGAAAAACATCAATGTGAGAGAGGTTGCCTCTTGTAGGTACTCCGGCTCAGGACCTCACCCACCACCCAGGCATGTGCCCTGACCGGGAATTAAACCAGTGCGTGACCTTTCGCTTTGCAAGACAATGGCCAACCAACTGAGCCACACCAGTCAGACTCTTTTTTTTTTTTTTTTTAAAGAAAAAAGATATTTTTGTGTGTGGAAGTAAAGACTATTTGTTTTTTAAAAAGGTTTTATTTATTTATTTTAGATATAGGGGAAGGGAGGGAGAAAGAGAGGGAGAAACATCAATGTGTGGTTGCCTCTCGCACACCCACTACTGGGGACCTGGCCCACAACCCAGGCATGTGCTGGGAATTGAACTGGTGACTCTTTGGTTCTCAGGTCAGTGCTCAAGCCACTGAGCCAAACCAGCTATGGCCTCTATATTTTAATTCAAACAAAGTATATCTGTATCAAAAGAATGCAAATTAAGATGCCTTCTTAAAACCAACCATTCATAGTAAGCACCATAACTTTACAGAAAAGATACAATAGGGTTGTTTTTGAATGGGAATTAAATAAGGGATGCTTCTATGATATGTAGTTATTTATTTGGTAAAAAAAAAATTCCTGGGCACCAACACCTTCTATAATTGGTAAGGTAAATTTCTAAGCAGTACCTTTTGATTAAAGCAGAAATTATGTACCTCAAACATAAAAAAATATGTAACTGAATGTTAATATAATTGGAAATCACTAGTTCATAGCATATTGAAGATATGCCTAAGAGCTTAAAAGGTGGGTCACATTACAAATTTAAATTATGGCATTTTCAGTTTTAGCTCATGAAAACATGTATATGGAATATCACCCAGTCAGCAATATTTGTGGTATCTGAAAATTTTAGTGGGTTCAGAAACTTTTGGATTTATTGCCCATAAAAGGGCCAGTATCCACACCCACGTCTGGTGGATAAAAATTCAGGAGGGATATCTCCAGAGCAAGGGATCCCAGTCCCACACCAGGGCCCCAGTTCCAGTGCCAGGAAGATAAATCCCTATAATTTCTGGCTGCAAAAATCAGTGGGGATTGAGTTGGTGGAAGAAGCTTTTGGATCACCAAGCAGTTCCTCTTATAGAACCCACACATGGACTTACTCAGACTCACTCCCTCTCAGCTCTAGCACCAGGGTAGCAGCTTGAAAGGCACCACGAGCATACAGGTAGGAACTGAAGGGTCTGGTAACCAGGTGAGAGCTGGATGACAGCTTTCTCTGAGAGAGAAAGGTGGGCAGAGGCCATTATTGTTCCTCTTCTGAACTGTCCCACAACAGAGACACAGAGCCGGCAGACAGGTACCATGTCCAAGACCCCATCCACCTGGGTAAAACTGTTTGCCCCTTCCTGGTGATTCCCTGAGGCTCCGCCCCACACATCTTCTGGGTCCACCCAACCTGTTAGTAGTGGCTTTTCCATATGAAAAGCTGGTCTTGGTTCCTGCTTCACAACTTCCTAAATCCTTTCAAACAAGCAACAGGGAGCCACCAGCCCCATTACCTCTTGCTAAGTGGCCTCAGGTAGGGGAATAGCAGCAGGTAGCCTAGGTTCACTGATTGGCTTCACTTGGGAATTTCCAAGCCCAACACAAGTAGCAGCCATCTGCAGATTGCTTTGTAGCTTATGCAGGGTGGTCCCAGGCAGAACACAGGTGGAGGCTGACTTAGTCTGCACCACCCAGGAAACTCCAGAGCCTGCACATCCAGTGGACAGCTACAGACCATGCCAGAGCACCACCATCCTGTCCCTGCACAGCTGATCCTCCATGGAAGGTGGAGGCTGCTGGTCAGTGATCATCGGCAGTCCTTGCAGCTGACTGTTCTAAGTAAATTCCTCCCATTGACCTGCTAACAGCAATCAAGGTTAAACTACAAGAGGAAGGTGTACTCAGCCCACGTGAAGGGTGCACCTCAAGTACCCAGCTTGGCTGATAGGGGAGGCTATGTCACTGGACCCTACAGGACCAGTATACTACACCATGCGGCCAAGACAGTGAATCATAAAGCTCTACCTAATACATAGAAACAAACACAGGGAGGCTGCCAAAATGAAAAGACAAAGAAACATGGCCCAAATGAAAGAACAGATCAAAACTCACACACACAAAAAAGGACTAAACAAAATGGAGATAAGCAATCTATCAGGTGCAGAGTTCAAAACACTGGTTATAATGATACTCAAGGAACTTAGCCTCCACAGCATAAAAAGATACAGTCAGAAATGAAGGATACACTAGTTGAAATAAAAAACAATTTATAGTGAAACAAGAGTAGAGAGGATGAACCCCAGAATCAAATCTATGATTTGGAACATCATCACCAAACCATTATTATATGAAATGTTAAAGGGATTTATTTAAGAAAAGAAGATCAAAATTATGAACAATAAAATGGCAATAAATACTTATCTATCAACAGTCAAATCTAAAAAACAAACTAAGCAAACAGGAAGAACAGAGACAGAATCATGGATACAGAGAATGTTTTGATGGTTGCCAGATGGGAGTGTGGTGTGGGGGAGTGGGTGAGAGGTGAGGGGATTAAGAAGTACAAAATGGTAGTTACAGAATAGTCATGGGGAAGTAAAGTACAGTATAGGAAGTGGAGTAGCCAAAGAACTTATACACGTGGCCCATTGACATGAACGATGGTGTAGGGATTGCCTGGGGGAGGGGGGGGTGCTGGGTGGAGAGGAGCAAAGGGGAAAAATTGGGACAACTGTAATAGCATAATCAATAAAACATAATTTTTTTTTAAAAGAAAAATCTTTTAAAATTTAATGAAAATGGGTAAAAATATATTGGCTTGATTGTAGATAGTGCTCCTGAAATAATGAAAGGTTGAGGTTAACATTGGATATTGATGACATGTTGAAGAGATAAGACATGGATTTAATAATTTATTATAGATTTTACAGGAATAATTTTAGATCAAAAACTTTAAAATAGTCATTATCACCATAAACTGGATACTGATTCTTGAACTTCAGCTGTCTGAAGTATTTTCTGGATTCAAGGCATACACAAGCCTAGTCTTTTATATGTAGTTTAGGCTGAAAATGCTTTTTTAATTGTTCAAGTCAGTACTTGTCATTCAAGGGAAAATCTTTGTCTCAGTTTACCAGCAAAGCATGCCAAAGATGTGGCTCTTTTGGTTGACATTATATCTCAGCTAAATACTGCAAACATTTCTTTCCAGGGACGTTCACAAGGACTGCCACATTTTTATGATTCAGTTTTCCCATTGGTAGTAAATACATCTTTTTGACAAACCTTTTTTTTTTTTTTTTTAGTAAGGAACAATTTGGATCGCTTTCATTAGGGATGATCTGGGTGGCTTTCATATGCTGAAGCTGGTTTCTAGCAACGAAAATTATAGCCTTAGCCCCGGCTGGTGTGGCTCAATGGATTGAGTGCTGGCCTGCGAACCAGAGGGTCACTGGTTCGGTTCCCAGTCAGGGCACTTGCCTTAGTTCCCACATGGGCTCCTGGTTGGGGGCGTGTGAGAGGCCATCACACATCGATGTTTCTCTCCCCCTCTCTCTCCCTCCTCCTCTCTCTAAAAAGAAATAAAATCTTAAAAAAAAAAGAAAATTAAATTATTGCCTTAACTTCATTCCCAAAGTTATAGAATTTAAGACTGAATTCCAAGGCATGTTCTTTGATTGTATACTTCATTAAACTGTACTAACATTTCTCAATTAAAAACAATAATGGAAAATGGATAGCTACAAGTGAAAGCATTAAAAACTAAGTACAACATCAGAGCACTAGGATTTTGCAAATACCTTTGAATTACCCTAAATTCAAAACTCATGACACAAAAATGTCATCTTTGCAAGTGGCTGTGTTTAAGAGGAATTGTTTTTGCTTATGAAACTCAATTTGAAAAGTTACTGCTGTTAGTTCGAGGACTCAGGTCTGAATTTTCTATCTCCTGTTTGATGCAATTGTTTGACATCTCAGTACAAGGAAAAGAGTGTCAAGTTCTTGGCTATAGACCAAAGGTGTTACAAGCTACAAGAAGTATTTAATAATTAAGTGTTCCATTTTTAATTTGTATTTTTTCAGTTTCAGACTTACAGTCTTTAACATCATAAATGCTTGTTTTGTTACATGTCTAAATCATAGTTCATTAAATATAATGTTTGATTTTATTTATCATATTTGAATTTTCTTTTATCTCGACCACTTCAATTATTTATGTTTTCAGCCTCTCCCCTACAGGTATTTCAGTTTCTGACTCTTGGCATAAATGAAAGGCAAAACCTTAGTTATATCCTTAGGGAAGGTGCTTATGAAAATATCGTGTCCACATCTTTCTAATTAATTTTATGCTGTTACCATTTTTTCATTAACTTAAGCACTCAACATATTTTCATGTTGACTTGTTTCATGGAGGCAGTTTTAGGAAATGAAAAATAAAGATTCTTATTTATTTCAACATTGGGGGTACATATTAGATAGCCCCACATCATGGAATAAGACTTTTTCCCCTTCACCCTTCTGTAGAATCTTTACTGAGAATTCCCTGTGAAAGCTTCAGGGCAAACCATTAAAAAATAATACCCGTTAGATTTAATAGGATCAGAGGGTCCACCCAGACTCTATTAGGCATGCAATTCTGTTCAGGTGAGGAATCAGAAGCTGCGCTGTAGTAACTCCTGAGTTTCTCTTGTTCCCTCATGGAAATTCTTCGGTTTGGGAGCAGCTGAGGGCTGTCTGTGGGAAGCTGCCAGGCACTCCCCGCTTCCTGGCAGTGCTGTCCTCGCCCTGCCTCCCATGCAGCTACGGCTCTGCCTTCTCAATTGCTTGCTGTGTGTTGCATTTTCATAGAATTGTAGGCCTTAAAGAGTCTCTAGTAAAGCTTTAGACCACAGAGGAAAAATACTTATTTTAATTGCCCAAACTCTAGCCCAAGGAAAACAGAGAAAAAAAGTGCAATGAAAAACCTTTTTCTAAAACAAATGTTTTTCGAAATCTTAAATAATTTGCAGGCACTGAATTATCAAGGGTAATATATTCCAAAGTTCAAATTTTGGGTGTTTAAATTTTTATTTTGCTGAATAATTAGGAAAAAAGTATTCATGTAAAGAAACAGTAATATCAAGGGGGAAAATGGCAACTCTTCACACTTCTCCTTGCTTCCTTTTAATCTTCCCTTGGGATCAGATAGTTATAGTGGAGTTACGTTTCTAAATATGTTTTCCATTGGTTCTCAGGTATGGTCTCCGTGCCAGCAATTCTCAGCGTCGCCTGGGAAATTGTTGGAAATGTGGACCTACAGAATGAGAAACTCTTGGGAGTGGGGTGGGCACCAGTCTGCGTTTTAACAAACCCTCAGGTGATTCTGATGTACGTAAAGTTTGAGAACCACTGTTCTATGTAACTTGAATTATCCCTAACGTTACATTTGTACATGGAAGCCTGTAAAAGTTTTCAAACTCTTTAGTTCCTTCCTGCTTGCCTTTCATTGCTTTGGGAGTCTGGGCTAATAAAATATAGTGAATGTATTATGATGAACTGTGGACCTTTATCCCAGCTGGTTGGGACTTTGTGGTAGCTACAGTCAGTCAACTGCCTTAAATGACAACCAATAATTATGGAGATAAGAGGTAAGATAGGGCACTTCCAAAAGTCAGTTAGGTCTGGCATCCCAGGAGCAATTGATCATAAGGAAACCTAGTTTGGAGACTTGGCCAAGAGTAGTTCTTCTCTCTTGGTTACTTTGTTACGGAGAAATGAAACGTCCAGACACCGGAGGGACTCGGGAGCACGATTATTAACGTGCACGGGCCCAGAGGAGTGCAGACTCCAAATTCTGAGCCCCGAACAAAGGATTCAGGGCCATATATATACATTCTTTCTTCCGGGCTATGTGACACAAAGCAGGTTAGTTTGGGTTCCCTTATATGGTTTGCTAGTTTCCTGCGCACGGGCTACTCTGCCCAGGAAATGGGCTCATGCTGAGCTCTGGGTTAATTTTCTACATTAACTTAATGCAAGTAATCCACTGGAAGATAATAAAAAGTTCAAGTACATGATTTTGCATGTGAAATAGTGTGTTCGTCTTTTTTTTATTGTGAAGTTCACCATTTTAACCATCTTGAAGTGTACAGTGGCATTAAGGACATTCCTGGTTTCGTGCAACCGCCAGCACTGTGATTTCCAGAACTTTCCCATTATCCCAAACCGAAATTCAGTGCTTGTTAAGAAACATCTACTCATTCCTGCCTCCCCGTAGCCCCAGATAACCACTGTGTTACTTTCCTTCCCTATAAATTAGACTATTCTAGATTCCTCATAAAAGTGGAATAATACAATTCTTGTCCTTTCGTGTCTGGTTTTTCGCTTTGCATAGTGTCTTTGGGATTCATACATCTTGTAGCATGTATCAGAATTTCCTACTTTTAAAGACTAAATAAAATTCAATTGTTAAGTCCCCAAACTCTAGCACAAGGAAAACAGAGAAAAAGAGGACAATGAAAACATTTTTTAAAACAAATGTTTTTTTAAATCTTAAATTTGTAAGCACTGAATTGTCATGGGTAATATATCCCGAAGTTCAGTGGGCATACGGGTGAACATTTGGGTTGTTTCCACCTTTTGGCTGCTGGAAATAATACTGCGACAAACATTGGTATACAAATACCTGTTCAAGTCCCTGCTTTCAGTTCTTCTGAGTCTAAATCTAGGAGCGGAATTGCTAGGTCATGTAGTAATTCCACATTTTTTTTGGAAGAAGAGCCGTATTGCTTGCCACAGTGACTGTATCATTTTCTATTCCTACCAGCAAGGAATTGCACAAAGATTCCAATTTTACCTCATCCTCACCAACCCTTGCTAATTTTTTGTTTTTGTTTTAGAATGGCAATCTTAACGTGTGTGAAGCGGTGTCTTGTTGTTTCGGTTTGCATTTTCCTAATGATTAGTGATGTTGAGCATCTATTCAGGCGCTTGCTTATTGGTTATCTGTGTATCATCTTTGGATAAACGTTTATTCAAGTCCTTTGCCTGTGATTTTAATTGGGTTGCTTACAATGTTTTTTGTTTTTGAGTTGTAGTACTTCTTTATTTATTATGGATATTAATGCCTTATCAGTAATACAGTTTGCAAATGTTTTTCTTCATTCTGCGGGTTACCTTTCTACTTTGCTGATACTGATGCAGGAGATAGCGTAGAAAGAACTCTGAGACTGTGCTGCTGTTGCTGGCCAGTGTCGAGCATCCTGGTCGCCAGGCAACACGTTTGAGCACTTAGGTAGAAAAGGTGGTAAACCAAGGCAGGGAGGAGGAGGAAGACGTGTCTCACCTATGGACTCAGCAGTACTGAGTCTGGTTTGACGAGATTGCCAGGCATTCTGAGCAACACGAGCAAACCTACTAAAGTGAAGGAGGGGAGAGCCCTTGAAACTCTGTGTGTGTCATCTCCTCTAGCTGGGAAAAGGAAAACCTGGAGACTGTGTATTCATCCCAAGGCTTGGAACGGGGAAGGAGAGGGGGACCACAGTGCCCAAAGAAAAAGTCCGTAAAATAACTTTAGTTAATTGTCTGCCTCCTACCGCATATACAAAATGAACAGTAGGGTCTGGAGCAAGATAAGGATTCAGGCCAGCAGATCCCCACACATACCTACATTTGGGTGGTCAAGTCTCCCCTGAGGAAGGCTGGCATCACCTTTCCCTGTCAATCAATATACAAACTCCTCCACCCCCATCTGGCCAGCTATATAAGTCCTCAGAACAAAGGTCTCCCTTTCTTGGCACTCTTGCCACGCAAGGGGTCCCTGGCCAGCTGGCCTCTGGTCACCCAGGTGCTGGCCACTCTTGCTCGTCACTCTTGCTTTACTCTCCCATTAGAACTTAGCACTAATAAACTTTGCCTTCATGCTAATAGGCTTGCTGATCTGTAATTTTTTACTGCATTGGCAAAAAGAATGAGGTTTCTCCTATTAACAATACTATTCTTTTTTTCTTTTTTAAAAATATTTTATTTATTTAGTTTTAGAGAGAGATGAAAGAAAGGAAAAAGAGAGGGAGAGAAACATCAATGTGTGGTTGCCTCTCACACCCCCCCAACAGGGGACCCACCCCACAGTCCAGGCATGTGCCCTGACTGGGAATCGAACCCACAACTCCTTGGTTTGTAGGCTGGCACTCAATCCACTGAACCACACCAGCCAGGGCTATATGCAAAATTCTTAACGAAATATTAGCAAAGAGAATTCAAATAGATATAAAAAAAGAATTATACACATGACAAAGTAGGGTTTATTCTGGGCACACTAGGCTGGTTTAATTATCTCAAAATTAACATCATCATATTAATAGGGTAAAGAAGAAAAATCACATGGCTATATTAATTGATGTAGAAAAAGGATTTGGTAAAATTTTAACATTTCATTCCTAATAAAAAAACTTTCAAAAATAAGAAGAGAGGAGAACTTTCTCAACTTGGTAAAGAGCATCTGCAAAAAACCTACAGCTAAAATCGTAAGGTTGGGAACAAGAACAGTGCTGGAAGTTGTAACAGAGAATAAAAGGCATTCAGATCAGAGAGGAAGGAATAAAACTGTCCCTATTTGCAGATAACATAATTGTCTTCATAAAAAATCCTGTGGAATCAACAGAAAAATACCTAGAACTAATTTATGAGTGCAGCAAGGTTGCAGGATACAAGAAAAATATTTTAAAATCAATTGTATTTTAAAATGCTAGTAATGAACATATGGATGCCATAATTAAAAACACAATACTATTTATATTACTCTAAAAAGTAAATATTTTGATGTAAATCTAACAAAAACATGTATGATTTATATGCTGAAAACTACACAGATGAAAGAAATCAAAGATGATCTAAGTGCTTTTTTTAAAGAAAAATACTATAGATTGGAAGATTCTACATAGTGAAGATGTTGATCCTCTCAAAAATGATATACAGGTTTAATGGAATTCGTATTAAAATCTCAACACTGATTTTTGTAGATATGGACAAGATTAGTCTAAAGTTTATATGGAAAGGCAAAATAACAAGAATACCTACAAAAATTTTGAAAAAGAAGACTAATATGGAAGAATTGAGGCTACTTGACTTGAAGACTTGTTATATATAGCTACAGTAACCAAGACTGTTGGTGTTAGGGAAAATGTAGATAGGCAGTTAATGGGACAGAATGGAGAACCCAGAGAGACCTACACAAATATGCCCAACTGATTCTTATTCTTTTTTAAAATCCTCACCTGACTATATTTTTTCTTGTTGATTTTTAGAGAGAAAGGAAGCGGGGGAGAGAGAGAAACATCGATCAGTAGCATTCAGTATGCACTGGCCCAAGATGGAACCTGCAACCTTTAAATATACAGGTTGATGTTCCAACCAACTGAGCCACTCAGACAGGGCTGCCCAGCTGACTCTTAACAAAGATGAAAAGCAATTTAGTGCAGGAAAGACACTTTTTTCAGCAAGTGTTCCTAGAGCAATTGGATATCCACTGGCAAAAAATTTAACTTGGGCCCAAATAAATCTCACTTTTTATACAAAAATTAATTCAAAGTGGACCACAGATTTAAATGTAAAATGTAAAACTATTAAACTTTTAATATTTTTTATCCTCACCTGAAGACCTTTTTTTCATTGTTTTTAGTGAGAAAGGAAGGGAGAGAGAGAAACATCAATGTAAAAGAGAAGCATCAATTGGTTGCCTCCCATATGCACCTGGACCAGGAATTGAACTTGCAACCTAGGTATGTGCCCTGAATGGGAATCGAACCCACAGCCTTTCAGTTAGGAGATGATGCTCCAACTAACTGAGCCATGCCACACAAGGCCTGTTAAATTTTAGAAAAAATAGGAGGAAACATTTAGGATATAGGGCTAGACTAAAAGTTCTTACCAAAAAGTACACCAAAAGCACAATTCATAAAAGGAAACATTGATTAATTAGAATTCGTCGAAGTTAAACATTTTTGCTCTGCAAAAGACCTTGTTAAGAGGAAGAAAAGACATGCCACAGAGTGGGAGAAAACATTTGCAAACCACATGTCTGACAAAGGTCTAGTGTATAGAATATATGAAGAATTCCAAAGCTAGAAAGTGGGCAAAAGACACAAGGAAACATCCGCAAAAAGGATATACAGATGGCAAGTAATCACGTGAAAAAGATGTTGAACGTCATTAACCATTAGGGTAGTCCAAATTAAAACCACAGTGAGATATCATTATACAATTATCAGTATGGCTAAAATTAAAAATAGCAACAAATACCAATACTGGAAAGGATGCCAAGAAACTGGATCACTTATACTTTGCTGGTGGGAATGTAGAATAGTACAGCCCCTTCGGAAAACAATTTGGAAGTTTCTTTTCTTTTTTTAAAGATTTTATTTATTTTTAGAGAGTGTGGAAGGGAGTGAGAAAGAGAGGGAGAGAAACATCAGTTGGTTGCCTCTCATATGTCCCCTGACCAGGAACTGAACCCACAACCCAGGCATATGCCCTGACTGGAAATTAAACCCGTGGCCTTTTGCTTTGCAGGACAATGCCCAACAATGCCTAACTGAGTCACATGGGTTAGGGCAATTTTGGCAGTTTTTTTTTTTTTAAACCAACCATGCAATTGCCATACAACCCAGCAATATTTGGGCATTTATTTTTCCTAGAGAAATTAAAACTTTGTTTACACAAAAATCTATACAGTATGTTCCTAGCACCTGTATTCGTAATAGCCATAGGCCGGAAAAAGCCTAGATGTTCTTCCACGGTTCTTTAAAGTATAGTACACCCATATTGTGGAACACTATTCAGCAATGAAAAGAACTGAATTACTGATACATGCAACAACTTAGGTGGCTCTCCAGACTATTGTGCTAAATGAAAAAGCCAATTCCAAAGGTTATATACCAGATGATTCCATTTATATAAACATTCTTGAACTGGCAAAATATAGACATGGTGAACAAATTAATGCCCCAAGTTATGGAAGGAAGTAAGTACAAGAGGGAAGTAGGTATGGAGGTAAAAGGGCAACACAAGGGATCCTCCTGGTAAAGGGAATGCTCTGTATCTGGACTGTATCAATGTCAGTATCTTGGTTTGATATTTTACTATAGTTCTGAAAGGTGTTACCAAGAGGGAAAAGTAGATAAAGGATACAAGGGGTCTCTCAGTATTTTTTTTCTTACAACTACATGAGTCTAGAATTATGAAAAGTTTCATTTAAAACGTTTCTGCAAATGAATTCAGCAAAGTATCAGGATACAAAGTCAAAACCCAAAGATCAGTTGCATTTCTATACACAATGAACATCTGAAAAGGAAATTACAAAAACAATTCCATTTACAATAGCATCCAAAAGAATAAAATACTTTGGAATTAGGTGAAAATTTGCACAAGGAAAACTACAAAACATTACTGAAAGGAATTAAAGAAGACATAAAAAAATGAATACATATTCATGTTCATGGCTTGTAAGACTTACTGTTGTTAAAATGTCAATACTACTCAAATGATCTGCATATTCAATGCAGTCTCTCTTAAAATGTCAATGATGTTCTTTGCAGATATAGCAAAATACATCTTAAAATTCATGTGGAATCTCAAGGGATCCTGAATAGCCAAAATAATCTTGAAAATGAAGAACAAAACTTGAGGATTCATACTTTATAAATTCAAAATTTACTAGAAAGCTACTGTAATTAAAACTGTGGTTTGGGCATAAAGACAAGGGTTTCATCTTCAAAATATATAAAGAACTCACGTGACTCCACACGGGGAAGACAAGCAATCCAATTAAAAATTTGGCAAAGGACCTGAACAGATACTTCTCTAAGGAGGACATACAGAGGGCCCAAAGTCACATGAAAAAATGCTCAACATCACTAGCCATTAGAGAGATGCAGATTAAAACCACAGGGAGATATCACCTGACACTGGCCAGTATGGCCATCATTAATAAATCAATAAATAACAAGTGCTGGCAAGGATGTGGAGAAAAGGGAACCTTTGTACACTGTTGATGGTAATGCAGACTGGTGCAGCCACTGTGGAAAACGGTATGGAATTTCCTCAAAAACTAAAGATGGAACTGCCTCTTGATCCAGCGATTCCACTGCTGGGATTATACCCTAAGAAATCTGAAACACCGTTTCAAAAGCACCTATATACCCCAATGTTCATAGCAGCATTATTTACAATAGCCAAGTGCTGGAAACAGCCTAAGTGCCCATCAGTAAATGAATGGATCAAAAAACTGTGGTACATTTACACAATGGAATTCTGTGCAGCAGAAAGACAGAAGAAACTCCTACCCTTCATGACAGCATGGATGGAACTGGAAAGCATTATGATAAGTGAAATAAGCCAGGCAGTGAAAGACAAATACCATATGATCTCACGTATAAGTAGAACCTAATTAACAAAACAAACAAATGAGCAAAACAGAATCAGAGACTTGGAAATAAAGAACAAACTGACAGTGACCAGAAGGGCGAGGGGAGGTGGGTAACAGGGGAGAGAAAGGGAAGGGGCAAGAAAAGGAACATGAATAGAGAACTCATGGGCACGGGCAATGGGGGGGGGGATTGAGTGTGGGAGTGAGGGGGGCAGGGTGGGGGTGAGCAATGGGGGAAAGGTGGGAAAACTGTAAATGAACAAAAATAAAAAATATATTAAAAAAACATGATGGCAGGAAAAAAAACAAATATATAGACAAACATAAAAACATTCTGTATACCAATAAAATAGAATACAGAACCCAGAAACAAACATTTGCATATATGGTCAAATGATTTTTAAAAAATCCTCACCCAAGGAAATATTTTTATCGGTTTTAGAAAGAGGAATGAGCAGAGAGAGAGAGAGCGCGCGCGCGAGCGTGCGATATCAATGAGACAGAGACATTGATACGAGAGAAACATTGATCCATTTCCTCCTGTATTCATCCCAACCCGGGTTGAACCCACAACCTTGTTGTATAGGAACATACTCCAACCAACTGAGCCATCCAGCCAGGACTATGGTCAAATGATTTTTAACAATGGTGCCTTCTCAAAAGGGAAAAGACAGTCTTTTCAACTGGGGAAACTGTATATTCATAATGCAAAAGAATAAAGTTGGACCTTTACTTCATAATATTTACAACATTTAACTCATAATATATCAAGGCCCTAAATGTAAGACCTAAACATACAGGCCCTGGCTAGGTAGCTCAGTTGGTTAGAGTGTTGTCCCAATACATCAAGGTTGTGGGTTCGATCCCTGGTAAAGGCACATATGTTTTTCTCTCTCTCTCTGCAAAAAAAAAAAAAAAAAAAAAAAAAAAAAATCAATAAAATAAAAATTTTTTAGAAAGAAAGGATTGTTTCAGGCAAGGGCACCTTTCATTGGGATAAGGGTAACTGGGGTCTTATCAGGAAGATTACATCACTAGTGTTGATCAAGAAATTAAAAATTGATTGGTTTAAGTATATTCCTGAGAGGAATTGAAACTATAAGTAAGTCTTGATTTCTTGTCCTGGTGCAAACAAATCTACATTGGGCCTATTGTTTCTTTATTTTTTTAAGAAAATGGCTATGAAAATGAACTTTATATTGACAAAACTGACCCTAAAGAGAAGAGAGGAAAGGACTAATTTTGTCAGTAAGTGGTGCTGAAACAATCAGATATTATTATTTTAAAAAGAAAGAAAGATATAAAATTTTTTAAAAAACCAAAACTTGGCCCAAACTCACACTATAACATAAAATTAATTTCTGGTTGATTGTAGTTTTAAATGTGAACAGCAAAAGGATAAAGTTTTGGGGTGATAATGTAGGAGATATCTTCATAACCTTTGTATTGTAAAAGACTTAAAAATAGGATCTGAATAATACTAACTGTAAAGAACAAGGTAAATAAATTGGGCTACATTAAAATAAAAATATTCTATTCATCAAAATGCACCATTAAGCCAGTATAAAAAGTCAAGGCACAGGAGGGAGATGTTAATATTTAGAAAACTCTAATGAATAATACTGTTAGTATATAGAATATAGAAAGAATGCCTACAAGTCAATAAGAAAAAGGTAAACAACCCAAAAGAAAAATAGGCAACAGTTTTAAATAGGACTTCACAAAAGAAGCTATCCAAATAGCTAGTAAGTAGGGACATGCAAATTAAAACCTCAGTGAGATATCAATATACATTCACCAGAGTAGCTAAAATTAAAGACTTAGAACTTCAAGTGTTGGTAAGAATGTGGAGCAATAGGAACTATTTTAAGCTACTGGTGGAGTGTGTAGGGGAAGGCAATAATTTTCCCTCTACCCTTCCAGGTTCTTGACTGAGTCCCCCAGTAACAAAAGACAGAATTACAAGAGAAAAACAAACAGCTTTAATTATGTTTACACATAGTTACTGTCAGGAGGCCCACAAAAATATGAGTCTCAAAGAAGTGACCAGAGCAGGAAGCTTCATACTTTTAAAAAAGAAACACAAATTTGTGAAGAATTAACAAGGCAGAGGTGTTTGGACTAAGGGTACTAAATGGTGAAGAAATAGCAAGGTTTGTTTATGCAGCCTTCTTGGCCCTTATATTCTCTGAGTCTGGTGATCAGAATGCCTCCTTTCTTCTGGTACAGGGAGGTTACCTTTCACCTGGGAAATTTATCTCTTGCTTTGAGGGAGCAAAGATGGGGGCGGGTTAGGTCAGAGTGACTTCAAACTCCTTCAGCTTAAGATCCATATTTTGGGGTAGCGTGTTCTGACCAGTAAATTTGTAGAAAGCACTTTGGAAAAATGACTTGGTGTTATCTCCTAAAGTTAAAGATATTCATAGTCTATGACCCAGTATTTTTACTCCTTTGGTTTATATTAGGAAATCAACCATCAGTTTTACCAGGACCATGAGACTTTCCTTTTTCTTTTTTTTACAGTTGACATACAATATTTTACTAGTTTCAGGTGTGCAACCCCATGATTCATAAAACTTACAAAGTGATCGCCCCAATAAACCTAGTACTCATCTAACACTATACATAGTTATTACAATGTTATTGACTATATTCCCTATGCTATGCTTTACATCCTGTGACTATTTTGTAGCTACCAATTTGTGTTCCTTAATTCCTTCATCATTTTCACCCATCCCCTCAACCCCCTCTCACTACTGGCAACCATCAAAATGTATCTGAGTCTGTTTCTATATATTTTGTTCTTTAGATTCTGCATATAAGTGTGGTCATATGATATTTGTCTCTGTCTGACCTATTTCACTTGGCACAATACCCTCTAGGTCCACCCATGTTGTTGCAAATGGCAAGATTTCATTCTTTTTTTATGGCCAAATCATATTCCATTGTATATATGTACCAACTCTTCTTTATCCATTTGTCTATTGATGGGGACTTAGGTTGATTCTACATCTTGGCCACTCTGAATAATGCTGCAATGAACATATCACTTCATATGTCTTTTCGAATTTTTGTTTTAAGTTTCTTCAGATAAATACTCAGAAGTGGAATTGCTGGGTCCTTTGTCTCTTCTTATACCCTTTGTTTTAAAGTCTATTTTGTCTGCTGTAAGTTTTGCTGCCTCAGCTTCTTTGCTTATTTCCATTTACATGAAAATTTTTTTCATCCCTTTACTTTCAGCCTGTATGTATTTCAATCTGAAGTGGGTCCCTTGTAGACAGCATATGTAAGGGTCTTATTTTCTTATCCATTGAGCCACCCCATGTCTTTTGATTGGAGCATTCATTCCATTTGCATTTAAAGTGATTGTTGATAGATATGTATTTATTGCCATTTTATTGTTCATGTTTTTAATATTTTTTCTTCTTTTCCTTAAAGAAGACCTTTTAAAAACATTTTTTTAAACACTGGTTTAGTGGTGGTGAACTCCATTAGCTTTTTTTTTTTTGGTCTGGGAAGCTCTTTGTCCTTCAATTCTAAATGATAGCTTTGCTGGGTAGAGTAATCTTGGTTGTAGGCTTTTGCTTTTCATCACTTTGAATATTTTGTGCCAGTCCCTGCTGGTCTGCAAAGTTGCTGTTGAGAAATCACCAAACAATCTTATGGGACCTCCCTTATGAGAAAGTAAGTACTTTTCCCCTGCTGCTTTTATGATTCTTTCATTGTCATTAACTTTTGGCATTTTAATTATGTTGTGTCTTGGTGTGGGTGTCTTTGGATTCATCTTGTTTGGAACTCTCTGTGCTTCCTGGACTCGTATGTCTACTTTCTTTGCCAAATTAGGGAAGTATTCTGTTATTTTGTTTTTTTTTCAAATAGGTTTCCAATTTTTTGCTTCTGTCTTTTCCTTCCAGTACTCTCATCATGTGAAAGTTGGTACACTTGAAGTTGTCCCAGAGGCCTCTTATACGATCCTCATTTTTATTTTTGCTGTTCTGATTGGGTGTTTTCTGCTATCTCATATTCCAAATTGCTGATTTGATCCTCTGTTTTATCTAATTACTGTAGTAATGTGTTGTAATGTAACACTTCTCATGTGTTCTTCATTTCAGTTATTTTAATCTTTATTTCTAACTGGTTCTTTTTAATGTTTTCTATTTCTACTTTATGTTTCCCATCTGTTTGTTGAAATTCTCACTGAGTTGATCTATTTTTGCCTTAAGTTCACTGAGCACCCTAATAACCAGTGTTTTGAACTCTGCATCTGGTAGATTGCTGATCTCTACTTTGTTTAGTTCTTTTTCTGGAGGTTTGTTCTATTCTTTTGTTTGGGCCATATTTCTATGTCTCCTCATTTTGGCAGCCTCCCTGTGTTTGTTTCTATGTATTAGGTAGAGCTACCTTGACTCCCTGTCTTAGTAGCAAGGCCTAATATAGAAAAGCCACTGCAAACTGCATGGGTGAGCCCATAAGTTGGATGGGATGGAGACTTAGGTATTTACTAGGGTGGGGCAACTTGTGTGAACCAGGTTGATGGCGACTCAGACATGGTGCCACCACACTGTGTGTCTCTGTGTTGGGGAGGGCTCAGAAAAGGAAGTACGGCTGCTGCCTGGCCTCTGGAGTTTTGTCTGGGAGGAAGCTGTCCCCCAGCATGCACCCTGATGCCAGACACTTCAGTCCCTCCCATATGCCACTGGTGCCCTTCAAACTACTGCATCATTGCTGGAGCCCAGAGTGAGTGAGTCTGAGTTAGTCCTAAGTCTGTTGTGGGCCTTTTAAGAGAAGACACCTGAGAATCCCACAGTTTCTTGTGGGACCCCAACCCCACTGGTTTTTACAGCCAGAAATTATGGACACTTACCTTCCTGTCTCTGGAGCCCTGGGCTGTGTGGTCTGGTGTGGGACTAGCATCCCTTGCTTCTGAGATATCCTCTTGATATTTATCCATCACACATGGGTTCAGGATTGGACCATTCCTCCTCTTCACTTCTCCACATCCACATCTCTGTGTCACTGCATCTCCACGTCTCTGCCCCTCCTGCCCATCTGAATGAATGTGACTTCCTTAACTCCTCTGTTGTTGGACTTTCATACAGCTTGATTTTCTGACAGTTTTGAGTGATAATTGTTTTGTAGTTTAGTTGCAATTTTTGCTGTGGTCGTGCAAGTAGGTGAACCGTGTTTACCTTTGCCTCCATCTTGACTGGAAGTCCTGATTAACCTTTTCCAAACCTTTTACCTACCATTTTCTTCTCATTATAAAAAGGTTGGCTTGAGATGAGATGTCAAGATGGCTTTGGGGGTACATAACCCACCATCTTCTCAGATCGCCTGCCTCTGAATAAATCTCCCATAAAGATTCAATCCTTGTCTCTACTTGCTGGTTCTGGTAGTGACAGGCAGCATGAGCACCAACCTTTCCAGTCTCAGCCATTTAAGAGGAATGTCTGGGATTCCAGAAGCCCTCCATTTCATTTAGCTACAGTATCCCCTGGTTTTCACAGACAGAAGTTATTGGAACTGGAACCCTTTGCTAAGGAGCCTGGTATGGGCCTGAAACTCCTCGCTCCTCAAGTGGGACCTCTGCAACTATCCCTCCTGATTTTTAACCTCCACATGTGGGTGTGGCACCTGCCCATTCATCATCTCCACCCTTTCTTCCAGTCTTGATGTAGCTTTTTCTGTTTATCCTTAGTCATAGAACTTCTATTGAGCTAGACTTCAGGCAGTTCTCAGTGATGGTTCTGTAGTTTAGTTGTAATTTTGATGTGGTCATGGGAGGTTGTGAGTACTGCTTTTACCAACTCTGCCATCTTGACAGGAAACCATGGCCATGGACTTTAAATGCTGAAGTTAGGAGAGTTTTAGGCCACCTGGGACATTTGGTCTCCTACTGTGTACTCAACAGAAACATGTACACGTGTACCAGGAAATGTGCATGAGAATGTTTGTAGTATAATTATTTATAATATTTCCAAACTAGAAACAACTTAGATGTCCTCCAACAATAGAGCAGATAAATTATAGTATGTTCAAAGAATGGAGTATTATACAGCAATAAAAATGAATCATGAAAATATAACCATATAGGTGAATTTCACAAACATAATATTAAGTGAAGAAGTGATATACAAGAAAATACAAGCTGTATAATTCTATTTATATGAAGTTCAAAAATAGAAAAATTATGCCCTGGCTGGTGTGGCTCAGTGGATTGAGTGCCTGCCTGTGAACCAAAGGGTCACTGGTTCAATTCCCAGTCAGGGCACATCCCTGGGTTTGGGCCAGGTCCCCAGTAGAGGGTGCATGAGAGGCAACCACACATTGATGCTTCTCTCCCTCTCTTTCTCCCTTCCCTTCTCTCTAAAAATGAATAAATAAAATATTTTTTTAAAATAGAGAAACAAAAATGTTTGGGAATGCAAGATTTGATGGTAAAACTATAATGAAAAGCAAGGAAGTATTATTGTAACAGGCCTGTAATAGTAGACTTCTGAGGAGGCGGGAAAGGGGGACATTACTGAAAAGGCATAAGAAGGTCTTCTTAGTGTTTAATTTCTTTACCTGGGTGACAGTTGTACAGACATTTATCCTGTCGTGAATTACTAAGTTACACATTTTTGTTTTGTTTTTTCCCCTGTACATATGTCATATTTTTCAAAGAGTACCCTTTCGTCCCTCGCACCCTTTCTTCTTCCCCTCCTCCCTTTCCTTCTTTCCTTCTTTCTTCCCTTCTCCTTTCTTTCCTTCCATCTGAGACTTAGCTCTGCTGGGGAATTATTAGAGATTAACAATAACAGTAAATTATTGCTCACCAGGAATACTATAGTAGTATCCTCTCACTGGTATCCTCCGTAAACTCTCGCAGCCCTTCAAGCCATTGTCCACAACGAATTGTATGTAGCAATTACCGGCCAGAATGACCTTTTCAAAATGTATATCTGATTGCGATACTCTGGCTTAAAATCCTTCCACAAAGGCTGGTGAAGTAAATGCTAGGATATTTCCATAAAATCAAATATTCTACAATAGTTGAAAAGAATGAGATAGATCCCTGGCTGGTGTGGCTTAGTGGATTGAGCACCAGACTGGGAAGCAAAGGGTCGCTGGTTCGATTCCCAGTCAGGGCACATGCCTGGGTTGCAGGACAGGTCTCCAGTAGGGAGTGTGTCAGAGGCAACCACACATTGATGTTTCTCTCCCTCTTTTTCTCCCTCCCTTCATCTCTCTCTAAACATAAATAAATAAATTTTTTTAAAAAAAGAATGACGTAGAATTCTTCGTACTAATGTAATCTCAAAGAATTACTATTATTACTAGTACTAATAAATGAGTTTTGTTGAGTGAAACAGCATTTTTAAAATAGGTAGAGGAAAAAATAAAGAAAAAAACAAAACAGAGGAAAAAAGAAAGAAAAATAGGTAAAGGAGGGGTGTTGGGAAGATGAGTGAAAAAAGGTGAAAAAGATTAAGACATAGAACTTGCCAGTTTTAAAAAGAATCATAGGCATGTAAAGTATAGCATAGGGAATACAGTCAATGATATTGTAATAACTGTGCGGTGCCAGGTGGGTACTCCACTTATTGGCTTATTGGGGCGATCCCTTTTAAGTTGTATAAATATCTCATCGCTATGTTGAAACTAATATTATATGTCAACTGTAATTGAAAAATAAATTTTAAAAAATGGGTAGAGGAATAGATACAGTGAAATTTCATCAATATTTTTTAAGTTAGTAAAAATCAACTAATTCATGTAGCTAAAAGAAGAGAAATATATGTTATTAAACAGGGGTAGGGGCCTGCCACTGTCCTTTTCCCCACTTTGCGAGTATATGATCAATTCTGTAACAGTCTGTGGCTATAGTGTGTGAATAGTTTTTAGGGTTTTACTGACTGTTTATAAAGAAGAGTTGTGCGTAATTCAGGAGGCTGGACAGGTGAACAGCGGTGGTTTCTTACCATCTGTGCAGGACTATTTGTTTTAAGAGAGGGTCTCACACATTGCAGGGTTTTTTAGTGTACCTGGCCCTCAACCACTAAATGCCAGTAGTTCCTGAATTGTTGGGTCGACCGAAGAATTGCCCCCACAGATCTTCAAACATCAGTGGGTTGTGGCAGGGGTTAGGAGAAACTGTCTCAGGTTGAGACCACTAGAGAAAAAAAAAGGAGTAATAAAAGGTCACGGGGAAAGCTGAGTGAAGAAGAATGAGAGAAACTGGCAAGTTGGTCTTTCAGGTTTGTTGAACAGAACTGTGCATGCTGTATTTGAATAGCGATTTTAATGACTTTACAAAGATTATTTTGAGCATAAGCAAGACAGAAAGGCAGGCAAGGTGGTTGCACTTAAGTTCTATCTGGTATTTAAGTTGGGCTCACAGTTCCCAACATCAGGGAGCCGGAGGAAGTGGACTTGGCCTAAGGGACTCATCAGTCTTCCCCTCTGACCCTCACCCTGAGGTGTTTCCTGGGGACCTGCACTTAATGTCTCCAGTACCAGCATTTTCTTCCTCCTTCCCCGAGGAGAAGGTGATGAAATTGGATAATGACTAGAGAATTCTGATTTGGTGCAATGTGTCACTGGGTTAGACTAGGGAAACCCGGAATGAATTCAGCACAAACAGCTGTCTTCAGAGTGTCCCAGCTGTGAAGAAGCACACAGACTTCCCCTGAGCAGAGCCTGGCGGAACAGCTTGCCTGGGAGAGGTTTCAGGCGTGGCCCGCCTTGGCCTAGCGCTTCAGTAATAGACTGGCTTGTGCCCAGTGTTAGTCACACACTCCAAAAAAGATGAAGAGAAATTCAGCAGCCTGCTGAGGGTGATCAAAATGATTTAAAAGCAGGTGAAATAGCAGCCCTAAAATGGGCATTGAAATTTATTCTGGAGCCCAGGCTAGAGGGATTTCAAGTTTTCAGTAGCAATACTATACAACACCACAAGATGGCAAAAGAACTCTAAAGTACCTTTTATTCTTTTTAAAATCTGGATTTGGGAGAGATCAGGTGTTTCCTGATAAAACAAGGAAAAGAAAGTTTAAGAATGTCTATATACCAAAACTTATGGAATGATTAAAATACTTGCTTTGGCAAATTTTTGCAGTCCTTATTGTTTAGGCAAAGGATTTCGTACGTGTTAAAGAGCAATATTGTGGTATCACTTATATGTGGATTAAAAAAAACCTCAAACCCACAGAAACAGAGTAGAAAAGTAGTTGTCAGGGCTGAGAATTTGAGGAACTAGGGAAAGGCTGGTAAAAGGACCCACACTTCCCGCTCTCAGATGGATAAGGTGCGGGGGGAGAATGTGAGACGTCGGGACGCAGATGATAGCCCGGTATTATAGAACTGAAGTTTTCCAAACTTAACTACACTATTTCAAGTATCCAAAACATATTGCATGTGTTTGTATATTTGTACGATCAAATCTTAAGTGTGAAATTCATGCCATGTAATACCACTCACCTGAAGTAAGAAAATGTTAATAACACTTTTGAAGCCCCTTGTACTCCTGCTTCTCCCCTACCGCTCCCTGAACTTCCCATTCTGACTTTTTGATTTCTTAATCTCTAACATTAAAAAATATTTTCCCATTTATGTACATATTTGTATACAATGTATTGCTTAGATTTGCATGTTTGAAAACTTTACATTAACAGAATCATAACATAGTGTTCTTCAGCAACTTGGTTTTTTTAAGTCAACATTATATTTCTACACTCATCCATGTAGATATATTTGGCTGGAGTTCACTTATTTTAATTACTCTATAGTAGTCTAGGATGTAATACGCCATTTATTTTGCCTTTCTTCTGTCAATGAAAAATGGTATTAAAATCAAGGAGACTTTTAATTTTCATATTAAAAAGTCAGTGCTGCTATGAACATTTTCATAGCCCTGGTACACGTGCCCATGAATAAAGCTTTTAGCCTACATACATAGGAGAATAAATAGTACTAGTTTTCCAAGGTGAGTGATTATTCACGGGCATGGAATTATTATCCATGTGCCTTCCCGTCAGGAGTAAACAGGAGTTAACGTTACTCCACATTCCCGCCAACATTTGGCTCATTAAGTTTTGCCTGGTATGTAACGAATGGTCCCTGCCGCAGTTACTCCGGCCTCCTTAGTGTTACTCAGGACCTTCGCTCTTATTCTTTCCTCTGCCTGGAACGTTCTGTCCCCTGACATCCCCGTGGCTTGCTCTGTTACCTCCTTCAGGCCTTACTCCGCTATCAGGTTCTCTCTGAGCCATTCCCAGGCCATCCCTTTTACAATTGGACATGCCTCGTCTACTCACCGTCTGCCGTCAGTGCTTCGTTTTCCTCCAGAGCTCTGAATACGCTGCCCTTCCCCACTGGGCGAACCTAAACCCCGCAAGGGCAGGGGTTTCCTGTGCCGTGTTCACTGTTGCATCCCTAGAGCCTGGAGCAGTGCCTTGCGCGTAGTATACTTTAAGAAATACTTGTCAGCTGAAAGGAATGAGTCTCATGGAGGTTTCAGTTGCATTTTCTAAACAATTAGATCGAGCAGGTTTCTATGCGTTATTTGTATTTCCCTACCTGTGAATTGCCTTCTCACATCTTTTCCTAATTTTCCTCTCAGGTTGTTGAACACTTTATTGATTTTCGGGAGTTCTTTATAAATTCAGGTATAAACCTTTCTTAATTACTTGTGTGACAAATATTATTCCACTTTGTGATTTTTTAAAAGATTTTAATTATTTATTTTTTTAGAGAGAGGGGAAGGGAGAGAGAAAGAGGGAAACATCAATGTGTGGTTGCCTCTTGCATGCCGCCTACTGGGGACCTGGCCTGCAGTGCAGGCATGTGCTCAGACTGGGAATCCAACCTGTGACCCTTGGGTTCACAGGCTGGCACTCAATCCACTGAGCCACACCAGCAGGGCTGTGATTTAATTTTTAACATTTTTTAATGTTGGTGTTGTGATAAACATTTTTATTGAATTTATTGGGGTTACATTGGTTAATAAAAGTATATAGGTTTAAGACGTACAACTATATAATACGTGATCTGTATGGTGTATTATGTGTTCACCACCCCAAGTCATGTCCCTTTCCCATCACCATTTGTCCCCCCTTTGCCCTCCTACCTTTGCCCGCCCTCATTTCCCTCCGGCAATGACCATACTGCTGTCTGTCTATGAGGGTTTTACTTTCTGCTTAATCTCTTCACCTTTTTCACCCAGCCTCCCCACCTGCTCCACTCCAACAGTTATGCCTCTGTTTTTATATTGTTTGCTAGATTATTTTGTTCTTTTGACTCCATATATACGTGAAATCATATAGTGTTTGTCTTTGTCTGACTGGCTTATTTCACTTAGTATTATACCCTTCAGGTCATCCATGCTGTCACAAAAGGTAAGATTTCCTTCTTTTTACGGCTGAGTAGTATTCCCTTGTGTAAATGGGCCACAGCTTTTCTACTCACTCATCTACTGATGGGCACTTGGGCTGCTTCCAAATCTTGGCTGTTGTAAACAACACTGCAGTGAACATAAGGGTGCACATATATTTATATTCTTTCAAATTAGTGTTTGGGGTTTCTTTGAATAAATTTCCAGAAGTGGAATCACTGGGTCATAAAGCAATTCCACTTTTGATTTTTTGAGGTAACTCCATACTGCTTTCCGTAGTGGCTGCACCAGTCTGCATTCCCACCAACAGTGCACTAGGATTCCTTTTTCTCCACAACCTCTCCAACACTTGATGTTTGTTGGTTTATTAATGGTAGCCATTCTGACAAGTGTGAGGTGATTTTAATTTGGATTTCTCTGATGATTAGTGATGTTGAGAATCTTTTCATATGTCTATTGTCCATCTGTATGTCCTCTTTGGAGAAGTATCTATTTAGATCCTTTGCCTATTTTTTAATTTGATTATTTGGTTTCTGGTGTTGGGTTTTTGTTTCTTTATTTTCATTGTTGATACCATTACAGATGTCCCCATCCCCCCCAACCCCCTTGCTTACCTCCATCCAGCCCTCACCCCCCACCCTATTCCCTCTGTGCATCACCACCCTGTTGTCTGTGTCTATGAATTATGCATGTATGTTCTTTGGCTAATTCCTTCATCTTTTATCCAGCCCCCTCTTCTCTCTAACAGCTGCCAGTTTGTTCCATGTTTAAGATTTATAAATTCTTTATAAATTATAGATATTGATACCTTATCAGATGTATCAGTGAATATATTCTTTCATTCAGTGGATTGCCTTTTGCCTTTTTATTTTGTTGGTGGTTTCCTTTGCTGTGCAAAACTTTTTAGTTTGATGTAGTCCTATTTGTTTATTTTTCTTCTGTTTCCTTTGTTTGAGGAGATATATCACAAAAAATATTGCTACAAGAAATACTCAAGATTTTACTGCCTATAATTTCTTCTAGAATTTTTATGGCATCAAGTCTAATATTTAAGTCTTTAATCCATTTTGAATTTATTCTTGTATATGGTGTAAGAAGGTGGTCTAGTTTTATTTTATTTTTTTGCACATATCTGTCCAGTTCTTTCAACATACTGTAAATTCTTGCCTCCTTTGTCAAATACTAATTGACCATAAAGGTGTGGGTTCATTTCTGGGCTCTCTATTTTGTTCCATTTCTCTATATGTCCATTTGTATGCCATTACCATGCTGTTTTGATTACTATAGCCCTGTAGTATATTTTTATATCAGGTGATGTGATTTCTCCAACTTTGTTTTTCTTTCCCAAGGTTGCTGTGACTATTTGTGGTCTTTTGTGGTTTCATGTAAATTTTTGAAATATTTGTTCTAGTTCTGTGAAATATGCCATTGGTATCTTGGTAGGAATTGCATTGAATCTATAGATTACTTTGGGCAGTATGGACATTTTAATGATATTAATTCTTCCAATCCATGAAAGTGGCATATACTTCCACTTATTTGTATCTTCTTCAATTTCTTTCTTCATTGTCTTAAGACTTCCTGAGAAATAGAATTGGCCACCCTTTGGGTCACAGGCTGGCATTCAATACACTGAGCTACACCAGCCAGGGCGCTGGATATTATTTTTGCATCCTGCTACTTACTGAATTTATTTATCAGTTCTAGTAGTTTTTTGGTGGAATCTTTAGGGTCCTCTGTATATAGTACCATGTCATCTGTAAATACGACAGTTTTACTTCTTCCTTTCTAGTTTAGATGTCTTTTAGTTCTCCTTCTTGTCTGATTGCTTTGGCAAGGACTTCCAGTACTGTGTTGAATGAGTGGTAAAAGCAGACATTCCTACCTTGTTTCTGACCTTAAGGGACATACTTTTAGTCTTTGCCTATTGAGTATGATATTGGTTATGGATTTGTCATATAGGGCCTTTATTATGTTGAGATATGTTCCCTCTATTCCCACTTTTAAATCATAAATGGGTGCTGGATTTTATCAAATACTTTTCCTGTATCTATTGATGTGATCATGTGTTTTTATTCTTCATTTTATTTATGTGGTGTATCATATTTTTTGGTTTGTACCAAAAATATGTACTGACCTTGCATGCCTGGAATAAATCCACCTTATTGTGGTGTATGATCTTTTTAATGTACATGGATCTGGCTTGCTACTATTTTGTTGAGGATTTTAGCATCTATGTTCATCAGGGATTTTGGCCTATACATTTCTTTCTCTGTAGAATCTTTATCTGGTTTTGGATTTAGGATAATGCTGGCCACATAAAATGAGTTTTGGAGTCTTCCTGCCTCTTGAATTTTGGGGGGTATAGTTTGAGAATCATAGGTGTTAGTCCTTTTTGTATGGCTGGTAAAATTCGCTTGTGAAGCCATACGGTAGAGGACTTTTGTTTGTTGGGAGTTTTTTGATTACTGCTTCAGTTATATTAGTTGCAATCTGTTTATTCAGATTCTCTGATTCTTCCTGATTCAGTTTTGCAAGATTGTATATTTCTAGAAATTTATCCATTTTGTTCAAATTGTCCAATTTGTTGGCATATAGTTGTTTGTAATATTTTCTTACAATCCTTTGTATTTCTGTGGAGTCTGTTGTTACTTCTCTTTCATTTATTATTTTATTTATTCTGGTCCTCTCTCTTTCTTTCTTTATGAGTATGGCTAGAGGTTTTGTAAATCTTATCTTTTCAAAGAACCAGGTCTTGTTTTCATCAATCTTCTGTGTTGTTTTTTTTAGAAGACTCTATTTCATTTATTTCTGCTCTGATTCTTTATTGTTTTTATTTTTATTTTTTAATCTAATGTTTATTGTTTTTTTCCATTACTATTTAGTCCCCTTATTATTTCCTTCCTTTTACTCACTTTGAGATTTGTTTGTTTTTCTTTTAAAAAATTTTTAGGTAAATTTAGATTGTTTATTTGAGATTTTTGTTTCTTGAGACAGGCTTGTAATACTATAAATTTCCCTCTCTAGGACTGCTTTTGCAGTGTCTTATAGATTTTAGGTTGTTATGTTCTCATTTTCATTTGTTTCAAGGTATTTTTTGATTTCTTTCTTAATCTCATTGTTGATGCATTCATTGTTTACTAACATGTTATTTAGCCTCCATGTCTTTGTGTCTTATTCAGTAATTTTTTTCTTGTGATTGATTTTTAGCTTCATACCATTATGGTCGTAGAAGATGCTTGATATGTTTTAATATTCTTAAATTTATCTAGACTTGTTTTGTGTTCTAACACGTGGTTTGTCATAGAAAATATTCCATGCGCACTTGAAAAGAATGTATATTCTGCTGCTTTGGGATGAAATGCTTTGAAGAAATTACTTAAATCCATCTGATCTAGTGTGTTGTTTAAGGCTACCATTTCCTTACTGATTTTCTGTCTGGAAGATCTATTCATTGATGTCAATGGGGTATTAAAATCTCCTACTATGACCATATTACTGTCAGTCTCTCTCTTTATGTCCATCAAGATTTGCCTTATATATTTAGGTGCTCCTCTGTTGTGTGCATAAATGTTTACAAGAGTTATATCTTCTTGTTTGAGTGTTCCCTTTATCATTATGTAGTGTCCTTTTTTGTCTTTTACTGTAGCCTTTGTTTTAAAGTCTATTTTGTCAGATATAAGTATTGCTACCCTAGCTTTTTTAATTTCCATTTGCATGAATATCTTTTTCATCCTTTTACTTTTAGTCTGTGTGTATCTTTCCTTCTGAGGGGGTTCTCTTGTAGACAGCATATATATGGGTCTTGCTTTCTTATCCATTTATGTACCCTATGCCTTTGATTGGAGCATTTATGCCATTTATATTTAAAGTGATTATTGATAGGTACATGTTTATTGCTATTTTATTTTTTATAACTATGTTGTTGTTCTTCTCCTCCTCCTCCTTCTTCTCCTTCCTCTCCTCCTTATCCACCTTCTTCTTTTTCAAGAAGACCCTTTGACATTTCTATAATACTGGTTTGGTGGTTACAAACTCCTTTAGCTTTTTCTTGTCTGGGAAGCTCTTTATTTCTCCTTCAAATTTAAATGATAGTCTTGCTGGGTAAAGTAGTCTTGGCTATAGGTCCTTGCTTTTCATCATTTTGAATATTTCATGCCAATCCCTTTTGGCCTGAAATGTTTCTTTTGAGAAGTTAGCTGACAGTCTAATGTCTAATAGTAGTTCTCTTTTAGGTAATTAACTGCCTTTCTCTTGCTGGTTTTAACCTTTAATTCTGTTTTATCTTTGTAATTTTAACTATGGTGTGTGTTGGAGTAGGCCTCTTTGGGTTCATCTTGTTCGGTGCTCTCTGTGCTTCTTCAACTTGTGTGTCTATTTCTTTCATGAAGTCAGGGAAGTTTTCAGTCATTACTTCTCATGGGCTCTTGGTCCCTTGTTCTCTCTCTTCTTGTTCTGGTACCCGTATGATACAGATATTTTTTGCTTCATGTTGTCCCAAAGGTCCCTTAAACTATCTTTATTTTTGTTAATTCTTTTTTCTTTGTACTCTTCTGGTTGGGTGTTTTCTTCTACAATGATTCTATCCTCTGCTTTATCCAACCTACTGTTTATTCCTTCTAATGTATTCTTTATTTCAGATATTGTATTCTTTATTTCTGACTTCTTTTTTTAAGGTTTCTGTGTCCTTTCTTTCTTTCTTTTTTTTTTTTAGTCCTCACCTGAGGGTATATTTTTAATGATTTGAGAGAGAGAGAGAGAAACATCAATTAGTTGCCTCTTGTACACGCCCCTACCAGGGATTAAACCTGCAATTTAGGCTTGTACCTTGACCAGGGATTGAACCTGAAACTTTTTTTGGTGTACCGGATGACACTCCAACCAACTGAACCACCCGAACAGGGCTTTACATCCTTTTATATATTTACTAATCTCTTTGGTTAAGTTTTCATTGATTTCATCCATTACCTCCCCTAAGTTCCTTAAGCATTTTTATAACCATTGTCTGGAGCTCTATATCTGTTAAATTGCTTGCCTCTATTTTATTTAGTTCACTTTCTGGAGAATTCTCTCATTCTTTCATTTGTGTCACGCTTCTTTGCCTCTCCACGTTGGCTGCCACTTCGTGTTTGCTTCTACATGTTAAGTAGATCTGCTGCGTCTCCTAGTCTTGGTAGGGGGACCTTATATAATAGGTGTTAGGTGGGCTCCTCTGGCACAGTCTCCTTGATCACCTGCACTGGGTGCTCCAGGAATGTCCCTTGTGTGGGTTAGGTTGTAATTTAGTTTTGATTGCTATTGGCCTATTTGTGTGTGAGGTCACCCTCAGGCTGGCTGACTGTGAGGATCAACCCCAACAACAGTGTACAACGAGGTGCCGGGCAGGTACAGAATTTGCCTCCCCAGGTTCTGATGTCCACTGAGATCTCTCTTTGGATATGTCACTTGTGAAGCTAGTTAGATCCTGCTCTGATGTTGTTAAGCTGGCCGCTGGTTTCACTAGGTTTGGGGTCTCTTGGGAGGGGCTCTGGTGCAGGTCAATGTCATGCAGTGCCTATGACTGGCCTTCAGAAACCTGTTTGGATCTACAAAGCAATCCACTGTTTGTGGCTGCCTCTTCTGAGCCTCGGTATGTCTGGGAAGGATCAACTGTGCACATAGGCTTTTTTTTTTTTTTTTTTTACCAGCACTGGACCTGGGGGCATGTCAGCAAATGTCTCTAGGAACCTCAAGGTTAGCTTCTTCCTACCTCTGCCTGCTGGGTGCCTATTAGGCTCAGTCACTGAAAGAGCCTCTGGGGATATACTTGTGTTGCATACATAGGTTCTCAGTGAGTCGCCAGGTTAGGGGCAAGAGGTGTTCTCCAGACCTACACAGGTTCAAGTCTTGGAGCCAGTGCTCCAAGTGGTTTGAAGCCACCCAGCTTACGTCCCAGGGTATACTAAATGTGCTTGCACACATTTGTGGTGCAGCAGGGGTCTAGGAGTCATCCGGGTAAGGCAGAAGAGTTTGTCAGACCTAAAGAGACTAAGCTTAAGCTGTATGAAGTGAGGGCATGGGCATGCAAGAGAAAAATTTCCTATCCTAGAGCTACAAAACTGTCTCTCCTAGGTTCTGCCATGAGCCAGATCTCAATAGAGAGGGTCCACTGTGACTTGAGAGAGGGGGAGGGGCTGTTCAGGCTTGGGGGAAGGTGGAGGGTGTGGCCTCATCCCAGAGCCACACAACTCAGATTGTTCCAGACTGTCCCGAACTTGGCTGGGTGGAGCCACCAAGAGTTAAGTGGGTGGGGCTGCCCACCAGGAGCTCGGAGAGTGGTGCTATCTCATCTACTGGGAGGGAGAGGAGTCAGTCAAGATCACAGGTAAGTGGGAGGAATGGCCCCTATCCCTAAGCCACACAACTTAGTTACTGACACCCCTTGAGTCTGCCCAGACCTCTACATCTTGGCCCAGCCACTGACTCCCTAGCTGGGCAGAAGATCCACAGGTTAGGTCGACAGGGAGACGGGAGGGGTGGGCAGTTGGCTTGCTGTAGGCTGATGTCACATGGAGGTGCATGCTCCACCCAAGAAAGATGGCGTCTGTGGTAGAGTGACTCAGCACAAGCACAGGGGTTCCTAGCGGCTGTGCCCTGAGCTTTCTTCTCAGAGCCACAGACCCCAATCTCTCCTCACTCTCTAGTCTGTTCCACCCTCTCTCTGCCAGAACCCAGGGTGAGTGGCTGCGGAAGACTTTTTGTGAATTGGCCCTTTAAGAGTGTGCCTGAGTTTCTAGTTGACTCCTGTCTCTCTGGCAAACAGAAACCCTACTGCTTTTTACAGCCAGATGTTCTGTGGCACCTCTTCCAGGCTCTGGTGGCCTGGGCTGGGGAGCCTGCCTTGGGCTTGAGATCCCACGCTTTTCAGGGTGAACCCACCCCCAAAACAACACAGAGCTGAGGTAGCCCTCCAGAACCTCAGCTGCCACCTGTGGGAGCTGGAGGCTAGCTCTTTTGGGGTCTCTGCACGTCCTGTCTCGATGTGACTTCTTTTGTAAATCCTTGGTTATAAGATTTCACTTCAGCTAGTTGGTTATTCAGGTTGATTGCTCTGTATTTTAGTCCTGGGAGAAAGTGGGTGTGGCTGCCACCTACTCCACTATCATCTTGGATCCTCCTGATAAACATTTTTAATTCTTTCTTTTTTAGAGGAAAAAGATGCACAAACATTTTTAATTCTAAGTTAAATTCTTTAATATTTACCTTTACAGTTTGTGTTGTTTGAGTGTTGTATAAGGAATTTATTCCTATCTCGAAGTCATACAGATACGTGTCTGTATCTTTTTGTAAAAGTTTTAAAGTTTTGCCTTTCATTTTCAAGGATCTTCTGGAATGGATTTGGGAGTACGCTGTGAGATTGCTTAGGTCTTTCTCTGAGCTCTCTTTTTTGTTCCATTGGTGGTTATTTATTTCTGCATAATGCCACACTTCCTTAGACGTTGTAACTTTCAGTGCCTTTGGATACCTGGTGGGGCAATTCTCTTATAATCTCTCTTCCCTAGGAAGGTCTGAGCTATTCTTGGCTCATTATTCTTCCATAGCTTTTAGAATTAGCTTATCAAATTCTAAAAAATTTGCAGTTAAGTTTCTCATTGAACTTCAGATGAGTTTATACATGTATTTGGGGGATACATGTAATATATATGTGCGTATGTTATTAACTGTTGCTACCTATGAACATGGTTACATAGCTCACGTTTACTTAGATATTCTTTAATATCTTTCAAAAAAGTTTTATAATTTTCTCCACACAGAATCTTCCATGTCACTTTAAACATTATTGTAAAGATTCACTCTTGGTAGGCCCTGGCTGGGTAGATCAGTTGGTTAGAGCGTCATCCTGATACGCCAAGGTTGTGGGTTGGATCTCTGACAGGACACAAGCAACCCATGAATACATAAACAAGTAGAACAATAAATCGATCTCTCTCTCTCAATCAATAAAAAAATTTAAAGATTTATCCTTGGTACCTTAATTTTATCATTACCATAAATAGTTATTATTAAGTTACACTTTCTGACCTTTTTTAATGATGTATAGGCATTTGGTTGATTTTGTAATTTGATCCTCTGTTACTTTGTTAAATATCTTATTAATTCTAGTTATTTTTTAAAGTTCTAGTTATTTATCTGTTGATTCTTTGGAGTTTTTTATATATACAATTATATCTTCAAAGAGTGATAATTCTATTTCTTTTTAATACTTATACCATTTTTTCTTGTCTTTCCTAAATAACTAGGCCCTCTAATATAATGCCAAAAAAAAAAAAAAAAAAAGGCAGGGATAATGGGTATAGTGTTAAATAGTGTCCCTCAAAATTCACATCTACCTGAAATGTAATAGACTGTGACCTTATGTGGAAATTGGATCATTGCATTTGAAAGTAAGAATTAAGATGAGACCATACGGGATTAGGGTGGGCCCCAAATCCAATGACAGTCTCCTGAGAAGAAGCGGAAAAGGATACCACAGACACAAAGAGAAGAAGGTGATGTGGAGATGGAGTTATAAACTGTGGAGATTTATCTACAAGCCAAGGAATGCCAAGGACTCTCAGCAACCACTGGAAGTTCGGAGAAGGCATGTCACAGTTTCTCAGTCGGAGCTTTCAGAAGGAACCAGCTCTACTAACACCCTGCTCTAGGGCTTTCGGCCACCAGAAACGTGAGAATAAATTTCTGTTGTTTTAAGCCACCTAGTTTGTGGTTATTACACGCCCAGGAAACTAATGCAATGGACATCTTTATCTTATTTGACATTATTGCCTTATTTAACGCTCTCCCTCCCTTAGCTTTAAATATGAAAGAATCTTATTTTTATCACATTCTTATTAAAAGTTATTTTGAATAGGCAACATATTCACATGATTCAAATTTGAAAGGCATAAAAGTCAACAGTAAATTTGAAGATTTAATTGGCTTATTAAGGTATTCATGAATTGGACAGCATACCATCTAGCAACAGAAGTATTGTAGAAAATGGAAGGTTATCATTAGCAAAAGAAAAGAAAGGATTATTTTTAGTCCAGGACATCTTTTTTCAGTTAATATTTTATTTATTTATGTTTAGAGAGAAGGAAAGGAAAGGAGAGAGAGAGAGAAACATCAACGTGTGGTTGCCTCTCACGTACCCCCAACGGGGACCTGGATTGCAACCCAGGCATGTGCCATGACTGGGAATCGATCCTGCAACCCAGGCATGTGCCATGACTGGGAATCGATCCTGCAACCCAGGCATGTGCCATGACGGGGAATCGATCCAGCTGCCATTTGATTCACAGGCCCAAGCTCAATCCACTGAGCTACACCAGCCGGGGCCAGGATATCTTTTAAGGCAAAGGGAATAGCAAAAGATTTACTTTGCAGATTGCCTCTTCTTCCTTACAAGGGGGAGAAATGGATGAGAGCCCACATGCTAGATTACCTTACTGATGCTTGACCAGAAAATTCCAGATGGGTTGATTAACATTACATTTTTGGTGAAGACCAAAACTGTAATTAGTTGAGGTATTAAGTCTAGGTTTGATATCATGGGCTTTTAGCACAGGAAACGCCATTTCAGTTCTGTAATTCTCTCCTTAACAAAAGGTATACTCCAGCCACCTACTGTACACAGTGTTCCGCCTTTTATTTTCTCTAAATATAGTTCAGTGACCGTTCCTGGTCATTATACAAATACATTCCTTGCTCACTTCTATAACTTTGTGGTATTTTTATTGGATGGATGTACCATAGTTTAACTAATTTTTTTTGTTAGTGAACATTCAGGATGTTTTCAATGTTTTGCAATAACAAAGAGTGCTCAATGAATAGTCTTGGATGTTAGTACAATTAGGAGTATATCTGCTGGATAAATTCCTAGTAGTGGAAATGCTGTTTCAAAGAACATATGCTTCTGAAATTTTGGTAGATATTGCCAGGTTGCCTTTTACAGAGATCACAACAATTTACACTCCAAATAGAAATACACGGGCGTGCTGATTACTCACACTCTAACCAACATAGTCATGTTTTTAAATCTATGCTTATAGGGTAAGGGAGGTATCTTCATGTAATTTCAACTTACATTTTCCTTCTTATTTTAAAATTTTATTTTAATTGTTGTTCAAGTACAGTTCAACTTACATTTTCTTATAAGTGAAGTTGAGCATCTTTTCATATGCTTTTTTTATTTCTTCATCATATCCTTTGCCCACTTTACTATTATTTTTTTTCTTACTGATTTATAGGTATTATATAGGGGAACTAGTCTTTTGTAATAGGAGTTTCAAATACTTTCCTAGATACATTTCCTCTTTTTTGGGGGGGCTATCTCTTTTTTTAAAATTATATTTTATTGACTATGCTATTATACTTGTCCCATTTCTCCCCCATCATTCCCCTCTACCCTGCACACCCCCTCCCACCCACATTCCCCCCTTTAGTTCATGTCCATGTTTCATAAGTTCTTTAGCTTCTCCTTTTCCCACACTATTCTGGCCCTCCCCCTGTCTATTTTCTACCTACGGTCTATGCTACTTATTCTCTGTACCTTTTCCCCCTCTCTCCTCCTCCCACTCCCCTATTGCTAACCCTCCATGTGATCTCCATTTCTGTGTTCCTGCTCCTGTTCTAGCTGTTTGCTTACTTTGCTTTTGTTTTAGGTGTGGTTGTTAACATCTGTGAGTTTGCTGTCTTTTTACTGTCCTATTGTTCATATTCTTTCTCTTAGATAAGTCTCTTTAACATTTCATATAATAAGGGCTTGGTGATGATGAACTCCTTGAACTTTACCTTATCTGAGAAGCTCTTTATCTTCCCTTCCATTCTAAATGACAGCTTTGCTGGATAGAGCAATCTTGGATGTAGGTCCTTGACTTTCATGACTTGGAATATTTCTTTCCAGCCCCTTCTTGCCTGGAAGGTCTCTTTTGAGAAATCAGCTGACAGTCTGATGGGAACTCCTTTGTAGGTGACTGTGCCCGTATCCCTTGCTGCTTCTAGAATTCTCTCCTTCATTTTAATCTTGGGTAATGTAATTATAATGTGCCTTGGTGTGTTCCTACTTGAGTCCAACTTCTTTGGGACTCTCTGAGCTTCCTGGACTTCCTGGAAGACTATTTCCTTTGCCAGATTGGGGAAATTATCCTTTATTATTTGTTCAAATAAGTTTTTCACTGGTTGCTCTTCCTCTTCCCCTTCTGGTACCCCTATAATTCGGTTGTTGGGATGTTTAAAGATGTCCCAGAGGTTCCTAAGCCTCTCCTCATTTTTTTGAATCTTTGTTTCTTCCTTCTTTTCTGTTTGTTTGTTTCTTTCTTCCTTCTGGTCCACTCCATTGATTTGAGTCAGTTTTCCTCCCATCACTATTGGTTCCCTGCACATTTTTCATTTCACTTATTGTAGTCTCCATTTGTTCCTCAATTTGCAACCAAAATCAACCAATTCTGTGAGCTTCCTAATCACCAGAGCTTTGAACTGTGCTTCTTATAGGTTGGTTACCAGTGCTATGAGCTCTGCATCTGATAGGTGGACCACCTCCTGGTCGCTCAGATGAATTAGCTCTGGCCCCGGTCTGTTCTCCCTTTTGAGCCATCCTTGGTTTTGGCTTTTTGTTTTTTTGTTTTTTTGTTTTTGTGTGGCCGCAGCTGTTATGTATGAGGCGCGGAGCCTTAGGCGTTCACCAGGGCGGGGCAGCCCAGTCGCTGGGTTGTGATGGCTGGATGTGGGGGCGGGGTCTGAGAGGGAACAATGGCGCTTGCTCTACTCTCTGCCAGATTTCAGTCACTTCTGTCGCTTCCCCCAAGCAAACTGGACCCCTCTGGTGCTGATTTCTGGGTGGGTGGGCCTGCGCATCCTCCAGGACCCCGTGGATCTCTCAAACAACCTCTCCTGTGAGGCTGGGACTCCCTCCCCGCACCTCAGCCCCTACAAGTATTTTCAGTGGGTGCTTTTAGGCTTCACTTCCCAGAGCTGGGGCCCTGCGTCACTCTGTCTTGCTGCCTGTTTTCGCCTGGTTTATCTGTGCACGAATTCGTGTCGGGGTGCACCACCTTGTGCACCCCGCTTGGCCACCTCGCCTTTGGCAACACCGCCTGTGCGCCTGGAGTGACTGCGCGCCCAGGACCACCACCCGCTTATCCCGCCACGATCGGACTCTGCCGGCCGCGGACTCTGCCCTTCTTACCGGTCTGGGTGAATCGTTGTTGTTGGACTCCACGCTCTCTGTCAATTTTCTCTCTGTCTTGGTTGGGTTTTCTTTTTTTTGGTTCTATATTTTTGTTGTCCTTAATCTTGGTTTTGAGAGGAGGCACAGCGTGTCCAGCTACGCCTCCATCTTGGCCGGAAGTGTGACATTTCCTCTTTGAGGATGTTTTCACACTTTCCGATTTTGTGAATTTTTTGACAAGTTATTTCTTTCCATGGTATTAGTATATAGTTGTGATAGATTCCCAACCAGAAAAGAAATACAAATTTAATAGGCCTGATAGATTGTATTTTAAAATAATCCTTATGTGACATTGGCAATCTTTAGTCAAAATTTGGGGTCTCTTATTTGATATGTTGGGTTGGCCCCAAAGCCTGTTTAGTTTTTTCCATAAAATAAAAGACACATTTTTCATTTTCACCAATAACTTTATTGATTTGGATATTTTGAGTATGTCTGCTATCTCCCACTATCAGCTTCTAGTGAGTGGAAGCCAGGGGTGCTGCTAAACATCTTCCAATGCATCACAGCCCCACAGCAAGGAATTATTTGGCAAAAATGTCGGTAGTGCCCAGAAACTTCACAAACCACTTTTGACATGTTCAGTCAGTGGCAGAACCTTCTACATATACTGCACAAGGTCTTTTTTTGCATTTCAGTTGTGTTTTACCTTTCCTGAAATAACAAAGCATAATATGCTGAAAATGTTGCATATCTTCTTCTAGCTTCAATGTTAAAATGGCTGCACAAAAATTCACCAATTTTGATAAGCTTTTTAAATGCATGCTGATATGACAGCTGTCACAACATACAATCCAACAAAATTGTTTTGAATGAAGTTAAAAGCAACTAAGCACTACTAGAGCCATTGTACAGAAAAAATGTAATGGACTTTTTGGCCAACTCATTGTGTTCTGTGTTGCAGGTAAATTTTAAACCTGAGAACTGTATCCTGAGATACACATAAATTTTTAAAAGTTTTCTTTGGCACAAGGAAAAATCTTTGGTCATTGTAAAAAAATTAAAAAGTTGTCATACAAATAAAAATAGGCAGGAAGAAAACCCCTCAATCTCTGTCACTGTTAATGTCAGGCTTTTTATGACATTCGAGTATACTTTTGGATATATGATTACATATTTTTTTCAATGGATACTTTAAACTTTTTCAGTGAGTCTTAAAATTTAAAAAAATTTATTTGTTGAATAATATTCTGTTATATGGATATAAAATAATTGTGTGGTCTGTCCTCAGTTATTTCTGTGAGCTCATGCTTTTATTTCATTTTTATTTTTAAAAACCAGAACATTTATTGTGGGGCCAATCATGGAAATCCTTAAGACGAGCTGGATGCTGCAACAGCTGCCCCCTTGGCTTTAGGTGTTGTTCCTTCACGGAAACCATACCTGAATGCGAGGTACACAGTTTTTAGGTGCCTCATGCAACAGTGTTGGCCTTGGCACTCCAGTTGTGCTTCCTCTTCCACTTGGTGGTAGTTGCGCTTGCCAAAAAAGGTGGACTTCCTTTTATTTTTTAATGAGTTTATTTGTTCATTTTTAGAGAGAGGGCAAGGGAGGGCGAGAGGGAGAGGAACATCCTTGTGTGAGAGAAACATCTATTGTTGCCTCCCCACACCCTGCAACCCAGACATAATCAAAGTGGCAACCTGTAGGCTGGTGCTCAGTCTGCTGAGCCACGCCAGTCGGGGGCCACAGGTGGACTTCCGAAGGTGGGAGGCCTTGGAGTCACACCCACGGCACAGTGTGCACATCCTACTGTGCTGCAGTGTCTTGCTTCTGCGGCCGAGACCAGAGAGCTCGTTCTTTTATTGTACTCATTAAATATTACCTATCCTCAACACTTGGCCTTGCCCATCTCTTCTCACTCAGTGTTATCGCCCCAGGTAATCTCTGATGGCTGGCAGCACCAATTATTGGATACATGCCAGTGACTTCCACATTTACAACTTAACTTATAAGCCTCTCCTGAGTCCCAGCCCAGGCATCTAACTATTTATTTAGCATTTCTACTTGTGTCAAAGACGCCTCAAACTCTATGTGTCCGTTCCAGAGAGAGCTAATTAAAGCCCCTCCCCCTAGCCTGGGAATCTTTCAGCGTTTCATGTCTAAGAGAATGGCAAGATTACCTTGTTCCATTGAATAAGCCATGAACTTAGGAATCACCACTGATACATTCTTCACCTCTCCCCATTATCTACTGTATTACCCAATGATGCCATTTTTATTCTCCTAAATATCTCAAGTCTTCTAATTTCTTAGTGTCTTCAAAGCCAACATCTTAGTCTATGCCACAGGTGGCAAACCCAAGGCCCGCCGGCCAAATCCAACCCTCCACCTTGTTTTTATCTGGTCCAGCACCTTGTTTCTACCCAGTGGCAGCACCGAGCTCCTTGTCCCTAGTTAAGGAGTAGTTACATTTATACAGTCCTAAAATTACATTCGGCCCTTTGAAGGCAACTGTGATGCTGATGTGGCCCCTGGTGAAAATGAGTTTGACACCCTGTGCTGATCTTTGGCCAGAGAAACTGGTTTCCTGCACCTAGTCAGGCCCCCATCTTATACATTTTCTACATCATTGCTTCACAAAGTATCCATGGTGAAAGACCAGCTTTGAAAAATTTCCAATATGTCACAGAGGAGTATCTTTGTAAAATACAATAAAAATAAATTATTGGCAAAAATGAAATGAAAAACAAAGATGTACAAAATAAAAGCTTTGTATTCTTATTAGATTTAACAGACATAAAATTGCTGTCAGATTGGTATAAAAGTTTCTGAACACTCAATTTTTGCATTTAACTTGATGTGTACTGTTGTATCCCCAGAGCTTAGCATAATGCCTCGCAGATAGAAGATGCAAGTGAAATGAAAGACATAACTCTGGTAATCTGGGGACACTGAAGTTGTTTCCAATGATTGGCCACTGTAAGTACCCCATGAACGTGTTATAGAACACACCTGGGTGGGGGGGGAATGGTACACTATTACCGAACGGACCCACTCTTGTGCTCCGGGGGTCCCCCACCCTGTATTAGGTTCCCCTTGCCTGCCACCAGGGGACGATGTCCCTCAATCCCAGAGACTGGTGAAAAGGAAAGGGATCATTTATTTAAAGAGTTATACAAACTTAAGAGTAATAACTTAATGTCTTCATTGAGGTCCCAAAGTCCTTTAGAACACCCACAAATGCACAGTCCTTCCTTCCCCCTCTGCCCAGTGTGGGGTATTGTATCTCAGAAAAAGAAATAGAAGTCTGTGGTTCTTCTCTGCCCAAGCCTTGTGGTCCCCAAAAGACCCCACATGGCTGCTGCACCTGGATTTGAATCCCAGCACCAGTCTTCTTCTGCTGCACCATTTCTGACTCCTCCCACAGCCGGCTACAGCTACCAGCATTCCCGTATTTTTCCAGCTTTGCTGGGCTGCCATAATAAGTCCAGGCAGGTGTGGCCCTGTGGTATGGGAGTCAATCATCTCCAAGCTCTTACGCAGGCTCCCCTACCAGGGGGAGTTGCCTCCCAGTTACATCATGGGTTGAAGTCACTCCCATCCCCCTGGCTCAAAGCAAGGCTGTAGCTGTTTAACTTATCTATGAAACCAGTTAAAGGTTATAGATATGTTAAACCACTGTTATCTGCAAAACTGTTGCTATTTAAAACAACTCTTAATGGCCTTGCTCCATGCATCCCATCCCCCAGCTCAGACTTGTGGGGGTGAGGACATCCTATATATATTTTTTTTTTTTCTAAAATTTCCTGGACACCGAGTTCTGGGCCCCATTACAAATCCCTATTTGGCACCCCCTGTTGGCTGCACCCTGTTACAAACATACCTATAGTTATGTTTTCATCTCTTTAGGATCAATTCCTAAATATAGAATTTCTGTACGCAGGGTAGAGACCTATTATGTGAAAGGTTTTTATTAAGTTAAATTGCCTTCCAGAAAAACTACATTCCATCTACATCAACATTGAATGTGAATGCTCATTTCTGTTCCTTGGGAATGAGCCTCTTTCTCTGTTAAGCTCCTTCACTCAATTTAACTGCTTGTCTGGGCCTCTGTAGTGCGGCATCTTTGAGGTAGGGAAGCACAGCTTATCTTTCCCTTATCTCCAGTCTGCATTCCAGAGACTGGTTCATTATCCTTGTGATATTTACGTTTGTCCCAACTAGAGTAGTGTGAGGTGGGTGGAGGAGGCAGCAGGGACCTTGGTTCTTCAGGCTGTCCAGGTTCTTTGGGTCTTCCCTGATCCTGATCACATCTCCCATCGTGTTTCATTTAGCTTGACAGAAATTTTGACTAACCTACCACAGAAAGCCATTTTGGGATTGCTAACTGTAGGCAATAAAGGTATCTCTTGGCAAGGCTCCATGTTTTCCAATTTGCTTCCTGATGATGGACCGATTTGACTGAAGCTTCTTCTTTCTTGCAAGAATGAGATGTCAAAAATAGGCACTTATTGTACATGACTTTGGATATTTTTTTCACTTTGAGATACAGAAAACATGGATTCAAGCAAATAGGTTTATTGTCTTACATAACTAGAGTCCAAAAGTAGGATTGTTACAGAGCAAACAGTTGGTTCTCGAGACTGGCAAAACACTTCCACAGTCTCACTTTTTCAAACCTGAGGGGTCAGTCTTCCACGGGTAATTAAGATCCCGGACGAGCCCCCAAAAACTGTTACAGAGCAAACAGAAAAGGTCCGTTATTGTCCGCCACCTTATGGAAAGATGTCTCTCAAAGCCAGAGATTGGTGAAAAGGAAAGGAAATGTTTATTAAATGCTATACAGAGTTAAAGTAGCAACCTAACGTCTCCATTAAAATATCAAAGTCCTTTAGGATACCCACAGACACCCACAGTGCTTCCTATCTCCCTCTGCCCTAAGTCAGGGTACCGTAATTGCAAGGAAGAGAAGCAAACGTCTGGGATCCAGGCTCTTGACACCGTCAG